>JBAMIE010000055.1:3091021-3104009 GCA_037177295.1 Kaempferia parviflora | reverse complement strand
ATGTAGAAGTTACGGAGTAGCTACTATTAGGATGAGTTTATGGTTTAAAATTTAGAGTTTACATCATGTTATAACTCGTAGAAACTACCTAGTAACTACTACAATGTATTTAGGATACATTTAGGGCTTAGAATTTTTTAACGTTATCATATCAAAATACTATTTACCAACTTATCAAAATTATTTAAGTTTCATCAAAATCATTTAAAATTAACAAAATCACTTTAAACCAATTGTAGAAGTTATTATGTAACTTCTACAACTCTAAGTCCTAACTATAAATCGTAAATTCATCGTAAATATGTTGTAGCAGCTACTTGATAGCTTTTATATGACATAAATTCTAAATTTTTAAACTCACTTTAAACACATTGTAGCAATTACTCGCAGCTTTTACATATTATAATAGCTATCAATAACTACTACAACAATATTACGGCAAAAGGTATTTTTGAGAGAAAGTAACTTATGGAGCGCTCATTTAATTTAATTTAATTTAGGGGTGCTTGGTACGCGGCTTTAGGAGACTGAAATGGAAATGAAAGCTATTTCATTCACATTCCTGATACTTGGTAGACGGGAATCAGAATCAAAATTTGGGTTTAACACCCCTAATTTCATAACCCAACCTTCTAGGTTATCGCTAAACTCATTCCCCCCTCAATCAAATCCATTATCATTCTCATTATCAAATATATACCAAACGCTCCCTTAATTTTTTTTAAAGGGGATGTCCATTTGACGCTACTCTTAATTTGGCATGCCCATTTTATTTTTTGTCCAAAATAAAATTTAGGATGAGTTGTGTTTTAATATATATATATTTCATAGCAGCCCTTTTACTGGGATTATTATTAGGCCTATTGAGCCCATTAGGCCAATTGGACCATCAAGAAAAAACTTATAAATTGATACATATGACAGATGAACATGAGTCACTTTGCTCCATCCACTTCACTCTATAATAGTGGCTCAGTGATCGTATAAGAACACTATGTGGCAATCACTGAGCTACTATTATTCTCCGACACCAGTTGCCAACAGTTACAAACACAGGTATGCACCGTTCAACATCTATACCACCGTCCCGATCAAGGATCGTGCCACCGGAAGCACGGCCACCCTGCCCAACTTGATTTTAAAAGATTTTCCCTGTTTACCACACACAAATCAAACACAATTAGTGTTTCAATTGCATCTCTAATATAATTTTAAAATATTAATATTTCTCTAAAGTAAACATCAAGACACATAAAGCATAAACTGATAAGATTCATGGCATTTGGACAAGGGACAAATACAAGACACTTATAATTGTTTTCATTAAATTTTGTCATTTTTAAAGTTTTCATAAACTTTATTTTTAAATTCTCACCTTCCATTATTGCTAATTATTGCTAATTGATATGCCAACCCTAACCCCTTGACTCGGAATGCCTTGGTGCCCGAATAGTCCAAAATCATTAGGACGTACGTTCTTTTCATCTAAAAATTCAGGAAACCCGTTTAGCCTAAGTGCTCGAGTGATTGTATTTGAGATGCCCTGACCCAAATACCCTAGCTCAGACTTGAGATTAGTATATATATATATATGGGGTACTCTGAGATAGATATTTCGTGGTCTTAAGATTCACGTATGCTCTCACATGGAGAGGGGTACTCTACCATGACCTATAACTAGTACAATAATCTTGTGAAGGCTAATTATGGCAGCAACGGACGACAATTATCAAAGATAAATAAAGAGGTACAATTAATCAAGGGGATATTCTAACTTTGTTTTTGAATAATCTATTGTCATCTTCGTCGTCTTCTTCTTTAATGACTTAATTATTGAAGGGACTTTATCGGATGTCTCCGACACCCTCTAGCACCCTCTAACGTGTATTAATTTTGGCATCACTTGACTTGAAGCTAGAGAAGGAAGCTCAAGGTGGAGTGAAAGTTGCGGACTTTGACCCTAATTATATTATCGCATCTAATATTGTGAGAAATAAAATAATTTTTCACTCATAATGGAAAATTCCAATGAGACAACACCTTCTTCCATTAAACACTTAATTAAGTCCCTAGAATCCATCCACAAGCAAGGGTTGACCCCGCCATGGGCCCCAACCATTTCAATTTATTTTCAACGAAATCTTTAAATTCAAAGTAACAGAAAATGCCATTTCATTCTTTATTTCTTTTCTACAATATTCTTCTTCGTAGCTTTAATATCATAAAAAACTATTTCTTTTCACGAGTAGTGATGTGAATTACTAGAAAAATAAAATTTATACAAACTTAAATCCCATAAATCTCAGAAACCTATAGGCCGCTTTGCGGGTCCAGCTGCTGGGTCCACCTCGGAATAGGGTTGGAGTGTCCTAGGGCACGGAATTAGACTTGCATGAATCAACGCTAGTATCACACCGGATTTGAATTGAATTTCATATTATCGATCTCTATACCCATTATAGATTGGGGACATTCATGCATCTTCGTACCAATACCTATTAAAAGATTAAATATTTTTTATACTAATAATTTTTTATATTTACCTTTAATTATCATATTTTTAAAACATATTAGAATTAATAAGTAAATTAAATATTTAGATAACCTACTTCTCATAAAATAGTAAATGGATTTTGATTTTTTTATTATATATATAGCAATTCAAGTCCGATATTTGTAGTCCTTCGTACTCCTCTCTTGGATATTAGATTTTCTATTAAATTTGAAGTAAATTATTTATTTGATGGCGCCGTCAAGTTGCAACGCGCGCCAGGTGCTAAATTTTATTAATATGTTTTTTAAAATGAAAAAATAAAACAAATTTGGCACTAAATTAAACTGCATTAAAATATATTATAGAAAATAGCGAAATCAATAAATTGGAAAAATGACGTCGGCACGAAGACTAAAATGGTGGTAGCAATTATTGAAAATATTTTGAACATGTTCCTAACTTCCTATACAGCCGATTAATTAGTAATTTAATTAATCGAAGGAAAAAGTGTTCCTAATTTCTTTTCCATTTCCGAAAATTTGAGAGCATTAATCGGACATGTTGACGAGCACGTGGCCATTTTTCCGGCGATCACAGACGGGGCAGGCGGCCGCGGCCGGGCCGCAGACGGCGCAGGCGCAGAGGTGCCGGCAGGGGAGCAGCAGCACCGTCGGCTCCCTCTCCCCGCAGCACCGGCACGCCCTCCTCGCTGCCGCCGCCTCCTCGCTGTCGCCGCCGCAGCAGGACTCAGCGTCGGCCGTCGCCGCCTCCGCCAGGGCCCGGTCGAGGTCGGCGCGCAGCGCGCAGACCGCCGCCTCGCCGCTCCGCGCCAGATCCCGCCACATTTGGTTCTCGACGGAGAGGCTCTTCACGCGCTCCTCCAGCGCCAAGGCGACCTTCCTCGCCAGCTCCACCTCCTCCTCCTTCGCCCTCAGCCGCTTCGACGCCCCTTCCTCGGCCATCGCCAGGATCCGCCTCAGCCGCCCCACCAGCTCCACCCTCAACCTCGCAACCTGTGCCAATAAAAATCTCATCTTTTCCGCTTCAGAAGCATCAGATTGCCAACCAATCGATCAATTACATGATCAGCGACGAGGCGATCGAGGTCGAGCAGCTGCCGGTGAACGTGTAAGGAGGAGGACAAGTCCTCGCGCGGCCGCTTCCTAGAAGCCGATGGGAAGAAGACACCACTATCAGAGCTTACCAGCGCAGGGGAGTCGCAGAAGGGGAGCAAAGGTCCGGCGGTCGCTCCGGCGGCCAGCCCGGCGTCTCCCAATTGCATGCCTGACGGATCCTGACCAACACCAGCAACAATTTCTCTGCAACAATCGATCAGTTAGCTTCATGCACGACGAAAAGGAAGAATCTTGAGACGATATCGATAAGGGAAGAGAGGAACAGCCATGGAAGCTGCATGCAATCGAGAAAGGTGGGCAAGGAAAAAAGAAAATCAAATAAAAAAGAGAAGGATAGAGAGAAGAGAGAGGATTTGGTAATTGGTACAACTTTAGACGACCGTGTAAACTGAGTGCGGGACTGAGAGAGAAAGAGAGAGATGGTTCTTGGTTGATTGAGGCATTTAGACAAACAGATAGATTGGGATATATATGGAAGGGTGAAGGCGTGCAAGGTGCATGCACCGGCGGGGGGACGCGTGGCCGGGCGTCGACGGAAGGGGATGATGCCGCCCGGGGCCGTCGCGAACCCGGTGAGCAAGCATTTCAAAAAGAAAATAGTTTCTATTTAAAAAGAGTGAAAATATAGAAAAATTTTATCATGTCGGGACCGACCGATAACAAGTTAGCATCGTCAT
Organism: Kaempferia parviflora; assembly: GCA_037177295.1. Taxonomy (NCBI): domain Eukaryota; kingdom Viridiplantae; phylum Streptophyta; class Magnoliopsida; order Zingiberales; family Zingiberaceae; genus Kaempferia; species Kaempferia parviflora. The sequence continues at coordinate 3,099,702 of JBAMIE010000055.1, read as the reverse complement.
CATCGACTAGGACCATCGCTCAGCAAAAGGAATCATCGTCATCGACAAAGACCATCATCACCGTCGTCGTCGGAAGACGTTTCCCATAGGCAGATTGATGATCCAATCCAATTCACTTTTACATTTGATGGAATTCATGATTCAAGGCAGTTGAAAGGCATTGAACATTTGAGGTTTCACCGTACGATCACGCGATCAATGACCACTGTCCAGCTACAGGTTATTAACAGGGCCATCCACTCTTCGTCTCGGAATCACTTTCACATTCATGCGAGTCACCGAGAGGAAAAAGCAGTAGAAAGGAGAAAAGAGAAACAAGGAAAAGAAGAGGAAGTGACTAATAGAGAGAGAGAGAGAGAGAGAGAGAGAGAGAGCATTATAATGGGTTAGATAGATAGGCATGCTTGTGATTCCCTTTGTTGACGCATTCCATGTCTCCATTATTGCCTTCGTTAACCCAACCAAAACCCCTCTCCGACTAGAATCAATTCACATTCCAAGGTTTGAGTTGAGAACGGTGGTGGCCAAGTGGACCAAATTTCTTTAGTAATTAAGTCGATGAGAAATAATCAAATTCATCCTATTCAAAAAGCTAACGAGCACACTCCATCAAGCAAGTCATGGATGAAAAAGATTAAGGATTGTATTAGGTTGTCAGCCAACATCAAACATAGATGAATATTTTATGAATAGATTCATCAGATTATTGATTCAATGACGAGCACATTGATTTGTATATATTGATCAAGATGATAAACACAGTCGATGAACAGTCTTTTTAAGTGTGTGATCTTCTTTATCTTTATACACATCGCACTTGACCAACCTAAGGATCTAGTGAAAAGAAAAGGCTAAGCGAAGAGTAGAGGACATGTGTGTTTGTGCATCGTCATATCCTTTATGGAGTAATTGGAAGAAACACTTGACTTGTGGGCACACCTCTCACCACACCTTTTCCCTTTAGACCTAAACAATTGTGTGCCCTGCCCTCTTTGTTCTTCCACCCATTCATCGAGAATCTCACTCACCACCCTTCGTTCCTACCTTTCTTCACTCCTTTGTTTCCGTATCTCTTTGTTCTCAACACATACAAGCATCAAGAAGCTTGCTTGGGTGACAATTTGAGAGTTAGTTGTGTGGCAAATTCCAACCCACCGCAAACCTACAAGCTTCGACTGACCCATCATTATTTCGTGGGGCGGAAACATGCTTTGCTTGTAAACCATGCCCTCACTTGCATAATTATCTTAACAATTAACAATTGTCAAAATGCACTTCACAATTTTTCTTTCTACCAAAATGATACTTCATATCTATACTACTCAATCTAGCATAAAGAAAAAGAACAAGGAGCAAACAAAAAAAAAATGCATCACAAGATAATTCAACTAAGAATCGGTACCGACTAATCTATCCAAAAGTGAAATCCAACTAAAGATAAAGAACGATAATAGTGATAACTTTGATGCTCTTGCGATCATTACCATTTGAATGTAATAAACAACCAGGCAAAACACTGCAAGAAGGTACAAGTAGAAGCATGGCTTGGAGGATAGAAAAAGTAGGCCCTGATGTTCCCCAATCTTGATCACAAGCTACCATTAACAGCGATATACACGATGCAGACCTGACCATAGGCATCGATTAAACAATGCAATTAGGTGTGTAAATTGGTTGGATGGCCAGAAACAGGCCCATCCCAACAGCAATGAAATGCATGTTCCAACAGGTAGATCTGAAGAGCTACTACTATTCATGTTTTGGCAAGATTATGCTATGAACATGACAAGTTTAGGCTTGGCAGACCTATGGACTACACAGATTTTATTCAGATCTACCAATCTGATATTTGGCTTATAGTGTGTTTGTTTGCTAAAAATGAGTTCGGCTAGAAATCAACATTTTTCCTTCGGTTTCAAGAAAGAGACGATTCAATTAAATGTTGAACTAACAATAATGGTGCCTTAAGCCACATGATAATGCCAATTGAGGTAAGCAAACTCCACTAAATACTAATGATGCATGTGTATTATTGTGATGTAACACAAGCCAAATTCCAGATTATTATGACAAGATTATATATAGTTTCAAGCAATCCAGCTTTAATCAATGCACTCGACCATAGAAATTAGAAATGGTTTTGGAATAACGAGAGGCCCCATGTTTGCAAAATTCATAAGCAAATATTCTTCCAATAGATAGATGAGAAGATTGAGCAATTAGAAATAGTTGATAGAGACAGTAAGAAATAAAACGTTTGGTGGCCAATTATAGAACAATAACGAGTTGGTTCCTTTTGAAGATAAAGATAAAAAAAACATGATAGACAAGTATAAGGAAGAGCTAGATAACTAGTCAATTTTCAACTTGGATATTGAACCAGATGCACTGTTTGAAGCCAGAATGCTTGTGACCATACGAGAAAGCATGATGACCAGAAGTCATAGCATACGAGCCATTTACCATTATCCACTACTCAACCTTAACTCGAAAACTTTAGATTTCATTGTCCACTATTCAATTTTAACTTGAACACTATAATTGCATTAGGTATTTACCATTATCCACTATTCAATTTTTGGTGAGAAAGCAACATCAAAAGTCATAGCATTCGAGCCATTTATCATTAGCCACTATTCAACTTGAACGCTATATAATCTCAGGGAATAAGCTCAATCAACCACTTGAAGAATCTTCTCGCAATCTCATATACTGTAGGAATATATCCGCAGCCTCACTTTGGAAGGTCATAAATTTCAGTAAGAGGAAGCAGAAATGACACACACACCTTTCTACAATAAGCCATGATGAACAACAAAGTTACATATATTTTAACTTGCATGACGATGAACAAGAATTTCAATGATGTAAATTGGCATACATCTGTGATTCTTTCACCAGAGAATTCATTTTCTAGTCTGTGAATTTAGTTTATTGAAAGACTCATTCGTCTAAATTAAACCGCTTCAATGCGGGTACATATGCACAAGTAGCACTTAACAACATTGCATATGCCTTCATATGACATGTATAAACAGTAGCAAATATGCCTAGAGTTTTCAATCGAGTTGTCTTTATCAAATTATATCTCTTGGATAGATAAGATATAAAGTTAATTTTCTCTGGCTTATATTTTATGAAAGAAATAAAAAGAATCAACATGATAACTAATAATCTCCAAATATATATTAGTATTTAAAACTTGAATATTATTTGTATTCTAATCAAGGTTTAAAATATCGTTCCGCGAGTATTGATCCCTCGACATAATGAGATGTAGCAGTGTTGTGCATTGCACCAGTTAATGCAGAACACTATGTTGGTCCTTTTGTCGAGCCCCGATAGCTAAGGAAGAAGAAAAAGAAGTTGGAGATGATGATATTGATGATGAAGGGGTTTCATCTGAACTTTAAATACTACAGAAGAAGAAGAAGAGGATGACCCTCGTGGAGCACATCTCTTATCGTCCAAGCTGTGGCCCTAGTGGAGCATGGCGTTGTTACCCATCACAAAGGCTCACAATGTGTGAAGCTCACAAAAGCACACCTTGCATGAAGTTTCATGTCACTGGAATAAAAAATTATCTTAGAAGAAGATTTGCTTTGGCAGTTTAAAGCATGGAGTCTCAATATGTTTTGCGTGAAGGATTGAAGTCTCGATTTGGTGGGCTAATACGAGATTAACAACACACACAACAATTTGTCATTAAAGAATTAAATTTCTAATTAAATTATCTAATACTTAATGCATGAAGGCCTGAAGGAGGTTTAAGCTAATTGGATGTGGACTCAATGTGTAGATCAAATAAACTGGTTCATTAATATTAATGGGATGTTAATGGTTATGTACTTTTACGGTAGATAGTCCCTACAGGATGGACCTTCGTATATAGGGAGGAGATCAAAATTCATTTGGCATCTTGACTTTGGTTTCTCCTTCTTCTTCCTCCTCTTTTCCTCATTGAAATGAGGAAGGAATCTGATTGTTACCCAATCCCTATAGAAGACTTTCGCTGTGCTTGCAGGACAATTTGAAATATATACATTGATTTTGCATTCGATTCCTTTTGGATGAGCAAATCGATGTATATTCGCTGAATGTATGAATGTATATCAACAAATCGCGAAGCGAAAGCATTGCGCTTTAAAGACCTTGGAAGTGCATGAGGTCTCCGAAGCACGCGCTCCACTGTACTTCATACAAAAGTGCAAGCGTTCACTTTTGCGAAAGAGTAGAAACTTTACTTTTTTTTTCTTCATTTAAAGCCTTAAACTTTAGCGCTGCCGAAAGTGTCGTGATACTGGGTTATTGTGAAAGAAGTTTTTTTTTTCACAATTTTATGATTTGATTAATTCAATAAACTCCTAAATTAAATGAGATAGTTCGAATAAGCTTTTATAAAACCTAATTAAATTATCCTAATAAAATATTTAAAATTTAAAAAATTTTAATAAATATTATTAATTCATTTATATTCTGAAAATTTATATTTAAAATTTAAAAAAATTTAAAAAATATTATTAATTCATTTATATTCTGAAAATTTATATTTAAAATTTAAAAATCTAATAAATATTATTAATTCATATAAATGTATAAAAATCTAATAAATTTTATTAATTCATATAAATCATATTTATATTCTAATAATTTTATATTTAAAATTTAAAAAATATATATATATAATAAATTTTATTAATTCATATAAATCAAATTTATATTCATAATTTTATATTTAAAATTTAAAAAATCTAATAAATTTTATTAATTCATATAAATGATAAATCAGATTTATATTGCGATTTCTTTTTTACTATTTTTAATATTGTCTTATTGATTGATTATTATTGATTTAAGTGGTCTTAAGTTATAATCATGTCAAATACAAAGAATATTCTGTATATGGTCATTTGGATTTTTAAAGACAATTTCAAAGACTTTTAATAGATATAATAGTTCTTTTGTTTATTACTTTTTTTTTTGTAAAGCATGTGTTTCTTTTTGTGCTTTAAGCCCCAAGACCCTTGAGTACTTTTTTACACCTTAAGTTTTTGACAACTATGATTTTGATTAATCTGAAAACTTATTGTACGAATACAATTAATCTTAAATGTTTTTTTTAAAGACTAATTGCCTATGCAATCTTGTAGCACATATGCATACCCTTTAAAACCTTGAGAAAAAAAACCGCACCAGCTTGGTGGACTTAATCTTGATAAAACAAAAAAAATAACAGTTAGAGACTTCAGTACAAAAGGAATTTCAGATCACAGGTAACTTATTCTCCATCTAACCATTGTGCAATAGCTAAACAAACATCTCTTATGTACTAGTCACTCTCTAGGCTAGTAACCCGTAATTTACCTCATTCGTATTGGCCTTAGGACGGATTGGTGGAGGCGCTGGGGGCGAGCAATTCGCCTTGTGCCACCAATAGCTAAACAAACAAAATGCCAGAACCATTCTCGTTCAATTAAGTCATCGACAGATAATTGCAATCATAACAAGTAAATGCACTTCATCTACTATTGCATAACCATCCAAACTTTCATGGATGATTCAATAATTTTGGCTAAGCATTTCATTTCACATTTATGTCTGTCAGAATAACAAGTCAATTATCCCAATCATTTTGAATTGCGACAAATGTTATTACTATTAGAGTAGGCATAACCCTAAACTTGGCGAAGAGAACCAATTGGAAGGAAGTATGTACTACTTAAGTTGTTATCTGTAGCATGGCAACCAGTTGAGTAACCACAATTTACCATACTACTCGAACTGTGCCCTGCTAAATATTCAGATTTCAGACTAATAATTAATATTCATACCAACTAAACAGGCAACAGGACATTCACTCAAGAAAGATAACTTGCGGCTATGCCTTTGAGTTAGAGTTTAAAATCGGTGAGGATGGCAAATGCATGACAGATAGCAAACACACTGTTTTAGTACATAGTTTTACTAATGGTTGTTAGATGTTGCCTCATAGACAGTAATATCTTCACAACAATCTCCATATGTTAGAAAGCAGGAAAGGAACAGGACAATACTTTCACAGTGTCACATTGATAGCCCATATACAAATTCCAAAAGCAAAGTCCCAAATCACACACTGATTGCGATTGGAGTAGATAAGGAAGTGGAATATAAACAATCAAATATAAAAAAGAAAATTTTATTTTCGTACAAGCGAAGGTGAATGTTAAAAAGAAACATTTTTTTTTTTTGTAAATACCTAAAGCTAGCGTCGGTGATCTTGATATCCACTACGCGGATGAGTCAATGGCGCGGCGCTGCAAAGGAACGCGAGGATGGACGGCGGTGGTCGCCGGGCAACGAGGAAGCGAGGCAGAGACGAGCGGCATGGTCAAGCGAGGGAAGGGGCTCCTCGAGGGTGATTCCCTCGATGCCGATGCCACCGCCATAGGAGGAAGAAGCCACGTGCGAGAGAGGGCTTTCGGAGGCATGAGGAAGAACTAAGAAGGTTTGCCTTTCAAATGTAATAATGAATGTTTTAAGCATGAGTGTCATATTTAAGTTTAACAACAAAATTTTATATAATAAATTTACAGGTCATGTTCAAATTCATTTAATAACGTTACTAAATAAGTTAAATCAAGACTAAGCTAAATGAATAAATATGGTTTTATAAATTTTATTTATAAAAAAACATATATATATATATATATATATATATATATATCCTGCCCGACGCTTCGTGCGTGACGAGCGACATCTGATGTGGATGATCTAACACAGCAAAACTAAATTTTTTTAATCTCTCTTTCCCTCTCTTATCTGCATGCAACAACTTTTTTTCTTTCATCTTAAATTAAATAAAATTATCTCCATCATTATTGCATGCAGTTGTAATAAAATTCTTTTTTCTCTTTCTATGATTGCATTCAGTTGTATCATCTACTTTAAAATAGCTACCACCGTTGGTGCAATTGTCCATGGGTCAAGTTGACCATGTTGACTTAGCTTAAATTGGGTTAAGCTTGGGTTTAAGTTTTGATGTTTGACAGGATATGAGGAGATTGTTGGAATAATCATCCCTGGTCAAGTTGACCTGTTTAACTAAGCTTGAGTTGATTCAAGCTTGTATTCGATATTTGACAATAGATGGAGATTGTGTGTGCAATTGTCTGTTTAGGAAATTGTCGAACAGAAGTCAAGTAGGTCAAGGTTGACTGGATATTTAACTGGGAAAGTTCTAATTGGAGGTTAGGTAAGTACAAGTCCAACAAGAAGGTTGGTAGTTGAGAAATCTAGGTGAGTGAAGTTTGGTAAAAGTCTTGGTGAGTGAAGTCAGACAGTGCGAAAATGTTAGTGAGTGAGTGAAGCTAGGTTATGGGAATCCTGGCGAGTGAAGTCAGGCAGTGCGAAAATCCTACTGAGTGAAGATAGGTGATGGGAATCCAGATGAGTGAAGCCTGGTGAAAATCCTAGTAAGTGAAGCTAGGTGTTGGAAAGTCCTGGTGAGTGAAGCCAGGTGTTTGGAAAATCTAGGTGAGTGAAGCCTAGTGAAAATCCTGGTGAGTGAAGGCAGGTGAAAAGTCCTAGTGAGTGAAGCTAGGCAGACTGAAAGTCATGGTGAGTGAAGCCAGATAGTGGAAATTCAGGTGGGTCAAAGGTTGACCAGACACCTAGGGTTTGGAAGTCCAAGTGAGTTAAAGGATTGACCGAATACTTGACAATAAGTCCCAATTGGTCACGGTTGACCGAATATTGGGTAAGGTGGTCTAAACTTGAGTTTCAGCAAGTTTAGACTAGGTCAATAGATCAGCTAATCGATTGGCCAACGTTGTCGTGAGAAAACTAGGGAGGTGGATCAATCAGTTGATCGATTTAGCCCTCCCCGTTCAATCAGTTGATCGATTGGGGAGGTTTTCTTGCGAAGACACAGAATGTACCTAGATCGATCAACTGATCAATCTAGGTTGCCGCGACAAAGGCGCAGAAGGCTTGGGGATCAATCAGCTGATCCCTGAATCGATCAGTTGATCGATTCAAATCCGACCGTTGTGATACACAAGTTTAAAAGCGAGGCTGTTGCAGCGCGACGACCATTCTTCTCTCCGCTTCTTCCACGACGAATCTCAACGCCAGATCTTGAAGCATAGTGATGTTGCACTTCCTTTCACGAAGAGGCAAATTCAAGTAAGAAGATAACAAGTTAGGGTTTCAATGTTGTAATATTGTAAGATTCTAGTTGTATTTGTTGTTTCTCTTTATTTCTTATTGTATTGAGAATTTTGTAAGAGGTTTCTCCACCTTCGGTGTGTTGCCGAGAAGGAGAGTTTGTTTGATAGTGGATGTATGAGAGAGGGTCGGATCCTTGGATTAGTCACCTCATCTTAAGGTGGATACAAAGTAAATCTTGGTGTTAGCCTTTGGTTGAGTTCGTGTCGTGTAATTCGGCTGCAAATCATCAACGACAAAAGCGAACGGAGTCATTCACTCCCCTCTATCTCCTGAAAGGTCCCCAACAACCATAAGTTGTGACAGCTAGTAGCATGTAGATGAGAGAGAAAAGATGTTGTATGCAGATAGGAGAGAAAAAGTGTTGCATGCAGATGAGAGACGAAAGATAAAAAAGTATTACATGTAGGTGAGAGAGACACTAAAAAATTCAATATTTAGCCGCGTCAGATCATCCACGTCGAATATTACTC
>JBAMIE010000055.1:3078935-3090921 GCA_037177295.1 Kaempferia parviflora | reverse complement strand
GGCTTACGCTGCCAAGGCCTCCTCCTTGGACTTATGCAGCCAATGCACTTGGTCTAACTTGGGCTTACACCGCCAAGGCTCCTCCTTGGACTTACACAGCCAATGCACCTGTTGTACCTGCCTCCTGCACACTCAATTGGCATATTAGATACAACACAAACCTAACTTAAACCTTTGCTCAAACATCAAAACCTAGGGTACCTAGATTGCTCCAATAGTAAAGTGTAAATACAAAATATTAATTAGGAACAAACTGAAATCAATTAAATTAAACTTTAAAAAAAAAAAAAAAAATCGAATCAAAATTGAGAAGGAAATCGTGCTTTTGAGACGAATTTGTTCTTGCCAAGTCATGTGTTTTTGCCGATAATATTAAATAACAGCCATAAATATTTATACATCATCACTATAAATTTATCATAAATCGTATTTAGCGATGATAGTTAATATTTCAGCAATATTATCGACGTAACATAAGACATTGTTAAATTATCATAATCGCCGCTAAAAAAACCTCTGTTAACGACTAATGTGCTAAAAACCCATCACTAATTAGGGTGTGTTATGGACGACATATTAATGAATTCGTCGCTAACATACCCTAGTTAGTTAGCGACGAATTTGTCAATATTCGTCGCTAAGCCTTTTCTAAAAAATTGTTGGGTGTTGTAATTGGTTTCGATGCGGTGTGGATGGTTAGCGATGATTTTGTATAAATTGTCGCTAACTATCTCAGAAAAATCGATATAATGCATGAGATTAGCAACGAGTTTAAGTAAAATCATCGTTAATCACCTTTTTTTTAAATACTTATTTATTTTCCTGCATATCCTATATATATACAAAATCACAAACAACTCAAACTTCAATATCATCGCGTTCACAAAACATTCACAACTATAACAACATTCACGAACAACTCATTGAACTCAGAACTCTAATAACAAGTAACACAATAAATAAGTAACACAACTCAAACAAGCAACAAGTTACAAGTCTAACAACAAATAATACAACAAATAAAAATCACAACACTAATTTCACATCAAATTCACAACTTTAACAAATGTTGATCACAACATCAAATTCTAGAGAGGAGGTGGAACTAAAGATGAATAAATGAGGGATTGTAATACACCAAGTGTTAATATGTTAAAAATTTATTTAAATATATTTTATCTTGCTCTCATTAATTGCAACTCAATAACTCATCTTGGATGTTTGCTAATTGAACTGGGGTGTTTGCTAACTTTTTTCTGTACGTACTCGGCGGATTCAATTTTTTCATATAATATTGTGCTAGTTTATGTGGATAACAAGATAAGGTGACATCCGAAGAGTGGGCTTAACTGATTTTAGTTAAATTCTAAGTCTTCTAATTTATCCAGGATAAATACCAAGGATCTAATGCAGCTTAATAATAAAAATTAATTACTTGGTAAGGATGAATATTGGATAGCTGAATCAGACTGACTAATCAGTCGAATAATTGTCCGATTTAAATAAAATATATCATTGACTGATTATAATTTATCAATCGATATGATATTTCAGTTTAATCAATTCATAAAATTTAAAATTAAAATTAAATCGAATAATTCAATAAAATAGATATTTTCTAAAAAAAATTAAATTTTGAATTAAACAAACTAGACTATCAAATTCAATTAGTATTAATTCGATTTAATAATCTTTTGCTGGCCTATAATTATAATAGTAAGGCCTAGGATATTTTCTTCCAAACAAGTAAAACCTGGGGTAAAATAGAAATTTCCTAATGTTGCGCGATTACTTTAATACAGAGTTACGGACTACCACAGGTCTGACTCACGTGGTGGCTCACATAAGTTGCCCAATAGATAGCAACGTGTTGGAACCGACTCGTCGCCTCTTCGATTCTCTGGCTGCGAATCGGCGAACTCTCCCTTTTCTCTACTTTCATCGGCGCCCGGAGGCGAGCACCTCCGGCGAGAACCTACCGACAGAGAGGAAGCCAGCTCGTAGGTCGGAGGTACTTGTCTGTAAGGATTTCTCTTCCAGTAACTATGTTCTTTTTTCCCTTTTTATTTCTCTTTGGGTAGATTGCATTTGATGGAGAATGAGAGGGGTAAATAGGAGGAACTAGAGTATAGTCTTTAAGGTCCTATGACCTAGAGGTTCTTTTATGATAGTAAAATGTGAGCAATTTGGATTTCAGAATATTTTCGTTGAGATAGCTGAATCTCCCTTCATTATGGTGGATTTAGCAAATTTCTATATAAAGGTTTTATTCATACAGAATTTTGGCCGCTATGGGTGGATTGGATTCTTCAAGTATGGAGACTGACCTTGATCGTCCCAACATTGAGGAGTATCTGACGACGGAGACAATTCGGGAAGTTCCAAAGAAGCTCCATTTGTACTTTTTTTCATCTAGATTACACTTTGTTTTTTTGTATTTTTTAAAGAATATTTGATCAGATATACTTACTATAATATACATTCATTGCTCAGGTCCGACCTTTTAGACATTTCCCCTACCCTCACTGAAGCTGCGGGCGCCATTGTGGATGTCAGTCCCTCTCTAACTTTCTCTCAATCTTGAGGATCTTTGGAGTTTTTTTAACGTAAAAGCACTAACTTAAGGTTTTGAACTGAAAGGGCGACGTGATATGACGTTTCTTTTGTAGTCTTTTGGTGGCTCTGTGATTTTTCACGGGCTATTAAATTTTCTAATTTCATTTTTCAGGCTAGAAACTTAATACATAGCGTGATAGTTGAGTTAACACCACCTGATTGAGCAAATTTATGTTTTTATTGGGTCTTTTAAGCATTATTCCGAGATTCTTGTGATAAATTGTTTCGGTGGATCCTTTTCTCTTGACTTGTTTTTTCTACTCTTTGTTTACTCATTGAATTTTTCTTGTGATATGTAAACAAAAGGTTATTAGATATTAGTGAGTGGTTAATGGCATGGTGTTTGGTAATCATGCATAATTATCAAAAGCTCAATGCCATCTGTACTTGTTCAGTATTTGGACTTTGTAAATAAGAAATTTATTTATTTTTAGTTTTTTGGAAGTTGAATATGGTGAGCATTTATCAAAAGCTAAATGCCATCTCTTTCTTGTTTTTATCAAACCAGTGATGGTTAGTTTCGTGGATTAGCTTAACTCTATGTATCCAAGTGCTTCATGTTTTTGACTTTCTTTGATTTGGATATTTAATTGTCTTTCATGGGGTACAGGACTCTTTTACGCGCTGCTTTAAATCAAATTCTCCGGAACCCTGGAATTGGAATATCTATTTGTTCCCATTGTGGTGCTTGGGAGTAGTTGTACGATATGGGATTCTCTTTCCCGCAAGGTCTGATTATTTGTAATTTGATTTAGCAAAATCCATTATGAGATGCAAGTGCCTACCATTCATTTTAGATTTTGCATGAAATGTGGGTTTTCCTACTTTATCCACAGCACACTTTATACTAATGTACCTTAGCTACTTTCTGATATGCTCAGCAGTGACTTATGCATGATGATCAAGTATAAATCAGAACACTTTGGACAATGAGTCACTTCAGTTTGCTACTTGAATAGTAAAAATAATTGTGCATCTAGTTAAATTTCAGTTATTTCTTTCCGTTTATTGATGAGATAACTCAAGTTAAGTGGCCACTTCCAGCTTGGAAGTGCAATCCTAGTTCTATTGTGAGAGTGTTGTTTCCTTTGCATAGAAAAAGGGTAGACTCAATAATAAGTGTGATGATTTGTGAGAGGAAAAAACTTAACTTCTATTACATAAAGTAAGCCCTATTTATATACAAAATTAGGACTTATTCTAAGGAATAAATCAAACTCTAATCTAGGAGATAAATAAGGAAATAATTATCCCTAGATATATTTAGGGATTATCCCTAACCATTTTTACAATATTCTAACAATAAGTACCAAGCCAAAATGGCTGATATTTTTGTGGTGGCCTCCTAGCAACTTGGCTATCACCTAGGCATCTATAGTGATACTGGTGAAGATCCAACCTTTATGCATTGTTTTAACTCAATTTTGTGTGGTTCATGGAGTTAACTAGTAGTTCTTTTTGTCAGATTCACAGGCCATATGGCCTTTTCAATACATTGTAATTCTACTTAATAACATTTCTACCATCATGTGTCATGTACTTCTTTTGTTTTATATCATGCAAGTGAAAAGGATGAAGAAATTACTTATTTTGATGAAGAATTCATCCTGTTGTACAACATATGTAATACATGCCAAAGACACTATAATGAACATCAGTTTAAGCTTGCCTTGGTAGCTTGATACGGATGGGAGGGTTGGAATCAGAGCTTTTCTTGCAAAGGAAATTGGATTCTGGTTGACTCTGCTTTGCAGTGGAGGGTTCAGTTCGGTCAGGGTAGTTCTCATATACATGAAACTTGGGAGGTATTGTAATCTGGAAAATGAAACTTAGGGTATACTTGAATTACCCCTCCAGGGGTGTATTTGTAATGTATGGGAGAGAAGGCGAATTCTGAGTCCGGTGCATGGATTAGATACACCATAAATGACTATCTGCGTCTTGACTTTTGGTATGACTAGTTGTCATGCCTTGGCTGGTTGATATCTTGCATTCAATTGTTAATTGGCATGTGACAATGGTTACACAGCTTACTCTTGTTGTTCAACATTGATATAGGTTTTCAGTTAGTGGCCTAACAAGTGTTGCCCATGTTTTCTCAAACAATCACGTTGTGTCTTATCGCTTGCTTAATTCGACTTGATATTTTCACCCTATTAGTTTCTGCAATGTAATCGAAACTAAAATACAAGAACTACTTTTGAATTTTGAGATATTTATCTTTTGCATGCTTGTTCAGCAAGTAGGATAATGTTAGTAAGGCTTATTCTCTACGGAGCTATATCAGTTTAATTCTAATGAAATTGGTTAATTTGTTCTTCATATAGTTCCATATGATACTAGACTAGTATGAAGCCAACAATGTGTAAATACTAGGCGTACATGAGCCTGCAATACGTCTCATGTATTTTTGTTTGCATATATTATGAGGATGACATGTTGGCCAGCAATATGTTTTATGTATTTGTGTTTCATCTAATGCTAGGTGTGTATTTGTGGAGGTAATGTATCTCATGTTTACACCATTCTTATATTGGAATCCTTCTAATAGATGCTGCTGGTGCTTCTCGCACAAGGTCATTACCACCTGTGGTTAGCTATTCAATTTTTCAATCAAAACAAAAATTAAGCAAAATCAGTTAATTAGATCAGATGCTTACACTTAGCCATGTTTTTTTTGGAGGGATGATAAATTAAAAAGGATGGAAATATGAAGAAGAAGTATGAACTGAAATTGTTCTTTTAGTTATCTCCTTGATTGAATGTAATTGAAGAGGATAGTTGTTTTTTTTAAACAACCAACATGTTATTTAGCTTTCTGTCCAATTTTAGATTGATGAGTTACAAAGGATGGATACCTAAATTCATCTATTTAAATAAATATCTTTCCTCTTTATTTGTCAAATGAAGCTAGACGAAGATAATCTATTCTTCGACTTATCTCTCACTCTTTATCCATTATCTCTTGCCCCTAATCCATCATTTGATATATATCTTCAAAGAAATAGGATGTTAGTATCGCTTGTGAGATTTAACTAAAGTTCATATTAGTTTTAATTTGGTTATTTAGTTGGTCGAGGTTAGTTTATGTATCATTTTATTGGCTTTATCTGGGGTTGAGGTGTGTTCTTTTAGTTTGATTTTTTTCTCCCAGGGATGAACCAATATCTATAGAAACTTGTTAAATATCTTTTGTTTACTTGATGCTGTAATGCCCTTATATTGCCTCTCAACTTCTCATTTTGTAGAAAACATGTCTTCCAAATATTTGGTGATCCATAAGTAGCTTTAGTCGGCTCGTCTCTTTCTCCAAAGTCTAATCTAATCTCTTGTATGTTTTGTAGAGTTGGAGTTTTGGCTCTGGGATGGATAGTGTTCTTTGCAGCCTTCCTTCCAATACATTTCCTTATAAGAGGGCATGATAAATGGAGACGCAAAATAGAGGTACATCGCTTGTTGTACCTCAATTTATCTATTTGATAATCTAATAACTTCTTTAAGAATTACATACCATATAAGTTATTTTTCTAATGAATAAATGCCTTGGGCAATGCATCTTAAGATAACTTAATCTATTCTACATCATTGTCTGTAATTATCAATCTTTGATCGCTTTAATACTTGCAGATTCACATTTTTCGGTGCCAAGTTGCTTGTTATTTTCCTATTCCTTTATTTCTTAATTTTGTTGGGATGTTCTTATACTTTATCATTCAGTATGTTTATGATTTAGGACTTACATCACACATTAGATATTCCATGTGTTATGAATATCCAGAACAAGTGGCATGGATTGGATTGTGCTCCTTTTCCTTATATGACTTTAGATATAATGCTACAATTCAGGAGTTTACTGTTAAGTTGTATGTGTGTGTGTGTCTCGTAAGGCTATGTAGTAGAGATTGCCTCTATCATCATTAGGAAAAACATTGTTGATCTCTGCATGGATGATGTGGATGAGTGAATCATGAAAAACAATGAAACTAAAGAGATAGGGAAGCCCACAGACTCCATACCAAAGAGCAGTAAAAGTAAAATAGAAATGGGAAATACTAGATTTCTTTGTTCTCACTTCTATGTTTCTCCTTGCTTTCTGTTAAGATGTGTTACTCATATTAACAAGGCGCTAATATCAATCAAAATTCCTCATATCAATCAGTCACTAACTCCAAATTGATGCATCTTGAGACAATGGTGTTTTGTGAGCAATCCTGACCAAAATTTAATGGTTTGTCAATCTGAGTGGAGGTAGATTCAGTGTTAAAGTTCATTATCAAATAATTGGATTGGTTAAATTTGGCAGTCCCATGACTAGAGAGTTTTGATGAGAAGCAGGCCTGTTTGCTTTTGATGTTCATATTTTGAAGTTGTCATATACTTTGATCTTCCATACATGTTAAAAATCATTGATACAGAACCCAAGGCACTTTACCCTGTTACTCTTTTTCTTGCAATACTTTTGCCTTAGAGGGATGCAATTTAAGTAATAATTGTATCAGCTGCAAACACTTATTGACTGATGTTTTAAGTTGTTTTAACTTTTCTATACTTCGATACTGTTCCCATTCAGTATGTGCTTATCTCTATTTGTGTCTTCTGTGCAGAGGAAACTGGTTGAAATGATGTGCAGTGTTTTTGTTGCTTCATGGACTGGAGTGATCAAATACCATGGACCACGTCCAAGCAGACGTCCGCAGCAGGTTCTTCATGTTCTTGTAGATCTTATAGATGGTAGTTTTCAGCCTCTTTTTATCTGGAGTGTAATATTTAACAGGTATTTGTTGCCAACCACACTTCTATGATTGATTTCATCATCTTAGAACAGATGACAGCATTTGCTGTTATCATGCAGAAGCATCCTGGTTGGGTTGGTGAGGATCTACAATTCCTTTACCTGGCCCTTATTCTGCTCTATTAACTGATCTGAGTAATAATAAATGCTTGAATTGGTGCACAGGATTTATTCAGAAGACTATTTTAGAAAGTGTGGGCTGTATTTGGTTTAATCGCACTGAGTCCAAAGATCGTGAAGTCGTTGCTAGGAAGTAAAATTTCTATTGATGATGGAGTGAGTTCTGGTTTGCTTTTTGTGGTTATTAACTGCTCTCTGAATTTTTTTCTAGGATAAGGGAACATACTCAAGGAGTTGACAACAATCCTCTTCTCATATTTCCTGAAGGAACTTGTGTAAACAACCATTACACTGTTATGTTCAAGAAGGTTAGTACCCAATTTATATTCCTACATTTTATATAAACATGATGTCTCCACTTGTTTAGATATAGAGAGATGCAATCTTGATTCTATGCAAAACTTGATTTTCCTCTTTCATTGAAACTTAGATAGAAATTCACATTGGCTTATATGATTAGTAATAGTCTTATTCTTACCAAGTTGACATTTATCTACGTACCACATCACCTTAAAGTTGTTAATCTTTGCACTATATTTGGTGATAGCAATTATCTTAATGTATCATACCATTTCGTAGATGATTGCCGTGTTTTAGTTGTAAAACAAGTCGTGAAAACATACAAGCCAGATGTGATTGTCTTTGTTACACAAAAGAACTGGCCAACAGATTGGTATAATCCCATTTTTAACTTCTCATCCTCGACTATATAGGAAGTGGGTAGGATTTTTAACTTCTTCCTTGTCCCTCACCTTGCTTCTCATGCGAGCCAACTTCTGTTTGTTTATTAAAAATGTCATTGAACTCTAACCAAACTCAGATTTTTTTTCTAAGCTTGACTAAAGACATTGTTGTCTTTATAACTTAGTTAAAATATTGATATAATATATAGAAGATATTATTTTCTCACATTTTAATATATTATGAGACAATATACAATCATAAAAATTGTAAGATATCAAAAACAATAAACACAAATAAATCATAAATATGAAAGAACACACGTGCTGTATTTTCTATATATTTTAAAACAAAATTGTCATCAAACTTTAAAGTAGTTGATAACAAGCTTGTTTATCCATTGTTCATTTTATGACCGTTAATGAGCTGAGCTCATTAGTATCCAAGATTTTTTATTTATTTATTTTTTATTATCGAATGAACCTAAATAGTTCGTGGATTATTAAGCTTCACTCATCCTATTCATTAAGAGTTATTATGGTGGCACCCTATTGTTAGTTATACATAAAGTTTCTGTTCATGAACTTCAATGTAACTCTAACAGGTTCTTCTGTGCGTCTTTTATTCATTCTTGAAGATTCCGCCATTTCCTAAGGAACTATTTCTTTAGTGTTCTTGTATTCTTCATGTTCTTTAACGATTTCCCTTTACAATCCATTTTCAGGGTGCTTTTGAACTTGGTTGCGCTGTGTGCCCGGTAGCAATCAAGTACAATAAGATTTTCGTGGATGCTTTTTGGAACAGTAAAAAGTAATAAATCTTCTTGTGATAACGTTTTCACTTTTATGTTGTATAATAGTTACAATGGAACATCAAAATTTATGACCATCCTATCCTTTTGTAAGCTGTGCTAATATTTAAACAGGCAGTCTTTTACGACACACTTAGCGCAGCTTATGACATCATGGGCTGTAGTGTGCGATGTGTGGTACCTGGAACCTCAGTACATACGACCTGGCGAGATTCCTATCGAGTTTGCTGAAAGGTAAAGTTTCATTTTCTGAATATTGTTAGCTGAAATAATTTCATCCTATGCCAACTCAAGCTGCTTCTCTGCCTCTTGAATGATCCTACGGAAAAGGGTTCGAGACATGATCTCCGTTCGGGCTGGTCTCAAGAAGGTTCCATGGGATGGTTATCTGAAGTATTTCCGCCCCAGCCCCAAACTCACAGAACGCAAGTATGAATATATTGACTTATAATGCTTAGAACAAATTACAAATTTACATGAGAGCAAGCATCTGGTTGTTTAACCTGATTTTATCCTTAGAACAAATCACTACCTGGGCATTGTTTAGTTTCTTTACACCATAAGTAGATTGGGCGGATACAACACAGTTGCAACTTTTCTCGATCAATATCAGTGGGCACGACTAATATTGGTATCAACATGGGTAAATAGTGCTGTGCCACATATACCGGTAAAGTTCTGATAGTATCAACTGAGATTCGGCTTGTCTAACCTAATACCAACCAAGAGAGGAAGATTTTTTCCTCGAAACTCATCCTTTGATCCCATCTGTAGATCACAGAGTGGAGATGAATACTTTTGAAGAGGGAAATAAAAGAGAGGGGAAACACTAGTTGGAGCACCAACTTTAGCTAAAAAGTGTAATGGTATTTTCCAGTTTTAATTTTGCTAGATCGAATTCATTTCAGAGTCGTGAATCAAGATATCTTTAAATGCTTTAAGAACTAATGCTCCCATCTGATGCATGACATCCATTTTACATTATATATATATAAATTTTTAACCTGTATAACCTGTACGGTGCACACTCTTGGGCGACCCTCCGGAAGCACCTTCGGGCGCCCGGCCCCCCAAAAATGAATTGGGTGGGTCGCCCAGGAGTGTGTACCGAACGGGTGTACAGGCTAAAAAAATTATATATATAATTTTAATGAAAATTTCTTTCTATAAGTTTATACTTAAACATCCTAAGTGGAAGGAATTACAGAATTAAACTCATGTCGGCACACAGCACAGTATGGAAATCTTACTACATCTGGAGATCAACTTCTAGCACAAAGTGGACATTATAAAATCCAATCATCTGCAGCTATTAAATTTTATGTTTCTTGTCATTTATCTACCTAACATTTTGAGATATTTGCAGTCTTTTCTGAACTCATGCTGTTCCTCGACTATACAATCTGCATCCTGTTTCTGAAACCTTCTTCCCTCAATTTCCAGGCAGCAGATTTTCGCAGATTCAGTTTTAAAGCGATTGGAGGAAAAATAAAGTACCTTCGTAAACCTATTCTCTGCGCTGTGTTTTTAGCTTCTTAGACTCGAAAATTCTTGCCTTCTACTCCAAATTTCATCAGTTCTTTGAGAGGAAAGACCATTGAGTGTAGCTTCTAGAGACTAATGGCAAATGTTATTTTAGAAACAATTTGAGATATTTACAGTCTTTTCTGAACTCATGCTATTCCTCAACTATACAATCTGGCTCCTGCTTCTGAAACCGTCTTCCCTCAATTTCCAGGCAGCAGATTCAGTCTTAGAGCATTCACAATGGGAGCTCCTTATGAGCTCCCAATGTGGACGTGGCATAGGGGAGGGACTGGGAGGGAACTCCCTTGTTTCCGAGAAGCTGGTAGCCGCTTTTTTATTTTTATTTTTAAAATTTAAATTTAAAAAATCAATAAATTTTTTATTTATATTTTTTATTTCAAATAATGTAATTTATTTTTTAATTATTAATATTATTTAGTGATAATTTATAGATTTAAATTTTATTTATATATAAGGTAAAATAAAGTACCTTCGTGACTCTATTCTCTGTGCTTTGTGTTTTTGGACTATTAGACTCGAAAATTCTTGCCTTCGACTCCCAATTTCATCAGTTCGTTGAGTTTGTGTTTTTGGACTATTAGACACGAAAATTCTTGCCTTTGACTCCCAATTTCATCAGTTCGTTGAGTTAGAAATATTTTCTAGATGGATGGTTATTATTGACTTAAACAATTTCATCTCTCTATTTAGCCTAAGAAGATACTTCGAAGATAAATGAGACAAAATTGAATATCCTAGACACTGCCAGCTCTCTGGTTCAGTTGAAGTTCCAAAATTCATTTTCATTTCATTTGTGAATTTTTTCCTTTTGAACGAGTTAGTCGAATCATGCTCGGTAACCATGGTTAGTTTGACTAGTCTCTTGATCATGCAACATTATTAGATTCTCTTTATAGCACTAAAATACACATGCATCCTATCAGTGTTATTACAAATTAAGAATTCTAAAATAATTTATTATCTATACATTAATTAATTATATATTTTTTAGTATCATCATCTATTTTTCTTTCTTTAAATAATATTATACATCAGAATATAATACAAATAGTATCTTCTATACTTATATTTTAATGGTATATATTGTGTAAATATTTAGATATTTTATAATGTTTTTAATAGAAATAAAATTTATTGATTAAATACATATGATATCTGTATTAGTTTTTATTTAATTTTTAACCGAGGTAAAATACTTCGTTGGATGTACGATTTCATTCGTGTCAGAGTTGGTCGCAGTTCGCCGGAACGAAAGAGAGCACGTTGGCTTCCAGATCGAAGAGGATGTGCATGTCCTGCTGCTGGTAATTGCCGAAGGTCGACGTGCCCTCCACTCCGGTGATTACCGAGCACAGCAACCCCGGCTCGTCGACGTACGCCATGTACTTGTCCCTCGGAAACCTAATGTCGGCGCCCTC
>JBAMIE010000055.1:3055491-3078835 GCA_037177295.1 Kaempferia parviflora | reverse complement strand
AAGATCACAGCACTGACAATCCAAACAGTCTATCCAAATCCAAGCAATCACCGCTTCATGCACCAAAAAAAAAAAAAAAAAACAGCGTAGGCATTTGATCAGAACTAATCCCTAAACTAAAACGACATCTGACACGGCAAATTCGAGGGCGGAGTGGTTGAAGTACCTGAGGCAAACTTAGGGTGAAGGAGTTGCGTTCTTCGGAGCAGATTACGGACGGAGAGAGGAGAGGAACACGGAGGGGAATTTATATGGATTCCCATTGCTTGGGCTGCAAGAAACAAAAAAAAGGCGGCGTATTGCCGGTGCCGGTGCGTGCGGCGGCTTCTTTGCTCGCCAGACCGGTCCCGACCGACCCGTGGCGACTATGAAAGGTCTAAATTGAACTGACAGCAGTCGATCCTAAAATCATATTATTTACCATTAAAATTAATATTTATTAAAAATATTTAATATTAAGAAAATTAAATTGGGTGAGTTTAGACTCAGTTGGGATCTTTTGGTCCACAAATTTCTGAACCATCCCTGGTCTAGTGTATATCAACTGTTGGATCAGATCATAAATTCATATATTGGTCACTCCTGATCTAATCTAATGGTCCTCCTGATGTGGATCAGAAAGAGACCATATAAAAGTGGACCAGAGGATCTATGCATGTTTAGACTTGTGTAACAATTGTGAGTAAAATTATTAAATAAACTTTTAGAACTCAAACTTTAAATAAGTAAGGCATAGTTTTAAAGGTTAGGATTTATTTAAAATTAGAGTAGTTTAGAACCATTTTTTTTTAGCACAAATTCCCAAGGAATAAAATATATATTTTTTAAAAATGAACGAATTGAGAATCAGCCTTTTATACCCTTAAAAAAATATATATAAAACACAACTCATATTGATACTTAAAGAAACAATTATTTCGGATTATTTTTCTTAAAAAAACATTGATTCCAATTTATATCAACAAACAGTTATAAAAAACATTTAAATTAAATTTGTGGCTTCAGATCTCAACAGTTCCATTGTCGTCTAGTCCGGTTAGGATACCTGGCTTTCACCCAGGCGACCCGGGTTCAAATCCCGGCAATGGAAATTTTTTCGTGATTATTCCTAACGATTTCATTTTTACCAAAGAAAAAATAAAGAAATTACAAATTATATTTTAAAAAATAGCTCAAACATTAAAAAATATATAACAAGATCAATTACAAATCTTATACTAGATTTTTTAAAAAACAATTCATTGGAATAGGTATAAGAAACATATATTGGATTTACACAAAAGTATTTTAAAGTCATTTGATTTGAGAACTTTTTTATTTATTCAATATATATATATATATGTAAATTTTTTTACCACTAATCTTTGTTAACATCTTTGAATTTATTAATGGTGTAAAGATTTAAGTATTTATATTTTAAAACTTTGAAAATTTATTTTTTTTACTATATATATATATATACACACACAAACACAAACACAGCACAATATCTCTCGAATCTCAAATAAAATAAATATTTTAAAGATCAACTAATAATAATAATTGTTTGATCCTTGTTGAAAAGGTCTGGCCAGTAATTAATCTCTACGACAAAATTCCACAACAAGAATCTCTGAATAACTCTTATTTGAGAGGAAAAAGAAAAGAACAAAACCGAACATTCCGACAAGAAAAAACTATGAAGTTATGAACTATATCCATTGGAGCCTCTTTTGTTCTAATGCTTCTCATCCTTGGGAATATCTTTCTTCACTGGCTGAGAATCCAACTCCTTTGGTGCAGATCGTTCCATGGATCTGTAGAAGATAGATGATGTATAACGTAAAGGCAGAGACCAGAAAATGGAAACATTTTCACTAAACTATAAAGGGAGATTGAGCATTAGAACCTCTATGATGCACTTAAATGAATCATTAGAGGACGCTTCAGAATTGCCATGCACAACTTTACTAGTGTGTCAAAAACCAGAGGCAGTCATAAACAATTGGTTTTAAGTGGACAATATAATATAATAATAATGGTATTTCTTGTTTGTTGTCAACAACCCCAAAATATATTGTTATAGTGAAGTGAAAGTTACTTCCAGCCCTAGACACAACTTTACAATTTAAATTTATCTCTTCATCAATTTCATCTCGAGTTTCTCTGTGATTTAAAGGTTTAATTTTAATGTTGGATCAGTTGATTGATATCATAGTTCGATTCTTAACTGATTGAATGTTTGATATTTCTATAGCACTACACTAATGCCACCGTGACACCGTCACCATGTGCACCAACATCAAAGAGATTCCTCTATCAACTCATTTCCCAACTGTGTCGCATCTGTCTTCTGCCAATACAACTCCCAGCAACATTGTTCCCACACCTAGTGCCATTGATTCTTATAATTACATTGCAGAATTCCATGCTGGCTGTTCGACCACACCTTGATCATGTGCCTCCGTATTCCTTCCACAATTACTACTGCAAACCACAATGCACACCCCCACAGAATTGGTCAGCACCATTGAAGGCCTGAATCATCACCACCGTCATGCTCCATCTTCCATTGTATGTGATGCCGTCAACCCCCAAGAAGCACAACATCCCAGTCTTCGACTTTTTCCCAGCTTCTAACACTGTGATCTGCATCACCCATGACATCCCAACCTCTGTCTTTTCCCTATGCAACATCTCAAGATCTCCTAACGTCGCCATCCCTACACAGCTTCTCTGAGGCCACAATCTGTTATCACGCTAGCTGTGACCACCATCGGCCACCTCTTCCTCATCTTGACAGCACCGACTCTTGTCATGATTCATCAGACATGTCTGTTCCAGCAAGTGTATTCTATGCCATCCTTACAGAGAAGGCAAAGCCTGTGTCCGTCTGTGTAGCCCACAACCAGAAACCAAATCTATATTATATTCAAGCAAATCCAGCATTTAAAAAAAGGGAGAGGAGAGGTTGTGGATTTGGAATTTAATTCAAGGCTTGGGTCTAGTCCAATGGTCGATCAAATCTAACTTAAGTTTTGCTAGAAAATTGCAAGGAGAAGCCTAACCACTGTCATAACTCAATCTTATGACACGGCATAAGCTTGGCAAAATTGCAACCACTCTTTGGAAATTGCTTTTGTTTATTCAGTTGAAAGTAAAAAAAAAGTACATTAACAATAAGTATTTCAAACCCTCAGTCCTTCTGAGGCTATAAAGGCATTTTAATAAAAAAAAAAACATGCTTTGCATTCTTATAAAATATGTGTCTCAAACAAATTTAAAGTTGTCATTGAAGTTGTTAACTGCAATGTGCACGACATGGCATTAAGATTGACATCTAGAAGGGAGATGACAAACACCCAAGGTACCATATTTCGACATGTAGAAATATGATTAACCTACCTGATTTTAAATATACGGTCAAAATATCTAAACATGGAGTGATGATTTATGTTATATGTGAAAACCTATCTCGTATTCAGAAGAAACCTAAAAGAACCTCACAGTTCAACTGGTAATCAACCAAGCAAAGGAGCAATCAGTAAATCTCTATGCACATACACAACCATTTCAATAATCTGCTTCAGGAATCAAATTATATTAAGGAAAACAGTTGGTTCCGAGTGCCTATGTTTCCAAAATTGCAATGTTTTTTTCTTACTTGGAAGCGGAGGCGGATTCTTCTTCGAGCCACTGACGGATGTGGCGTACGTTGCGGCGGAAGATGGAGGCAGACTGCTTCACGTCGCTGCGGAGGAGGAGGATGGCGGCGGTTACACCCGCTACCGTCACGATTAAGTTGGTCAGCGCCATCGTCCCTCTGCTCTCAAATGAGCTACGAAACCCTAACTGAACTTGAACTGATATTAAACCACAGATATAAATGTATTATATCACGATTTATGAACGGAACGTTCGTTGTATCAAGCACATAACTGTGACAATGATTTAAACCGGGTTTATTGATACCGTTATTTAGCATGTCATTATCGTCATTGGAAGCCCGCTATCTCTCTCCCTCTTGATGTTGAACGGCGTCTCCATCTCCGGTCCGTCTCCGAAGACGACGGCGATGTCGCGGGGAGGACGCGAGCCCATGCCCGCAACAAGCGCAAAAGGCCGTGGCTCAGATGGCGTCACGAGTTTCTCCGGCGGGCGGTGAGGACCGCGATTCGATGGTGGCGTGTGCTGCTGTTACTCCATGCCTTCGTTCTTCTCCTCGAGATCTCGCGGGTAGGGAAGAAGCTTCCCGACGAAGACCGACCCAATCTGGTTGCTTCCGGCAAGGAGGAGGAGTCTCCGCGGAACCTTAATCGCCGCGATCCGATGACCAGAGTCGTTGACGGCGGCGTATACTTCTTGAAATCTCTTCCTTTCTCGCGATAAAAACCAGATCTTTGTGTACTTTTCTTCGTAATTATTCCATTTAGGAGATGCTTCGATGAAAAATTTGATCTTGCAATAAACCAGAAAATTGACAAACTCCTTATAACAATGCGAAAGAATCAGCAAATTACTCTCTTTTTTGTTAGCATGAAGTTCATCCATTGAAATGCCTGCACACGACCAAATCATTCATGGGCGATTGTATCTCCATAATCCTCTTATCCTCATCATTCTGGGATGTCTTTGATTTAGTGTTTACCATGAGTTGTCAAATTTAGATCTGTCACTAACATTCATTCTCTTCATTTGACAGCCTCTCTTAAGATCCTTAATCCAGAGCAGATTGAAAATTTAGGGTTTCCTGCATCTGCAGAAGTAGATTTCCCTGCCAAGAGATTGCTATATAAAGTAGATTCAGGGGAACACCATGTTGAAGGCAATGTTACATTTCTGCAGAAAAATGGCACTGGAAGGTTTAATTTATTTACTGGATATCAAACACTCGACGAAAGAGAACAAAGTTTGAAGGTCTTATTCTACTCCTTCGTAATCTTCAGTGTTTAATGATGATACGTCCAGTTTGCGTTCCCTGTTCTTCCACTATTATGTGAGATGTTACTTTCTACTTCCTCCATTACATTTTAAACAGGTATCAAACAAGTCGAACTAAGTGAAGCTCGCTCTTCAATCTCTCAGCTTGACAAATCATTACCGAGCTTGAGCTTGATTCAACTAGAAGCTTGCTCTTCTTATTTTACCATGCTCAAGGATGTTTCTAACTTGTTTCGGTAACTAAATGAATTGTGCTTATTTAGGTATCTAAACAAGCTCAAACTCAACTGTGTTGGAATTCAACACAAACATAAGTGATAGCTGAAAAGCTCTCTCCGTGTTACATCAAGGCTTATTTAGGTATTGAGCTTGAACTTATCTTGCAACTCATGTCACATTGAACTTAAAAATCAGCTTATTGATGTTTCAATATGTAGGCTTGATGAAAAGATTTATATTTAATGCAATTCATGAGCTTATAAGCGGCAGGTTTGTTATTACGAAACTGTAACTCTGCTCATGAGGTTACATGAGAAGAATTATGTTTTAGTCTAAGACTTATTTAGGAATTGGCAACTAAGATATTGTATAGTGCTCAGGCTAGTTTTTGGTGAGGTGGCTCATTAGCAGCTCAGCTCAAACTGTTTAGTGTTTGTATGTCAACTTTACTTTTTGCACATCCTTGTTTCAGGTTAATGAAACTGCTGTCGTGCATTGTGGCTTTTACAGTGAAAGAGGAGGCTTTAAAATTTCTGGTGTCGACGAAGATTACATGCAAACATGCAAAGTAGCAGTCTCAAGTGGTGCATTTGGCGGAGGGGATGATCTGTACCAACCTATAGGAATGACAAATGCATCACTTGAGAAGGTTTGGGTCGCGAAAATGTTTCTTACACAGGACAATTTTTGGTATTCTTGTAATCAATTATCGACCCACTTCACGTGCAGGTTTGTTATGTGGCATTCTGGGATGAAATTACTCTTTCGTCTCAGGAAAAGAATGTGAAAGTAATTGGTGAAGGCCACATGATCGGTAAGTGGCGCATTGTGGTTGTCGAGGATCTTCCTTTTTCGGATCAACGGTTTAATGGAAAAATATCCAAGGTACTAAGTGGTAATTCATTAAAAAAAAATCACTTCTCATCAGTCAGTTTGGCCAGATTTACTGCATTGACATAGCATTTACGAGATCTGTATGTTAATCACCCATTGTTTGCTTCAGATGTTGAGCCATCGACTTTTCCCTAACGCAAGGTTTTCAATTTGGGACGACTCAAAATCCCAATTTCGAAGGGATCCAATAGGTGTACTTGAAGCTCTACTTTGGCGCACTAATTCTGTGCTTGCCATTTCTGAACATGGAGCTCGTAGCAGCCTGTACGATGAGGCAAAGGCTGTTGTAAAGAAACACAAAGCCACACCAGAGGAAGTGGGGATTCAACTGCTTCAGTATCGGCTTGATGGTATTCTCGACGAGAAGAGACTGTATGGAAAGAAAGGTCTGCTCCTACCCATAACTATAAATGACTTCTGATGACTTCAATGTGTTAAATTGTGAAGTGATTGGTGATTACTGATAATGTCATCACTTTGCAGCTCTAGCTGAAGCATCGGTCATTGTGAGGGAGAGCACTCTATTGACAAACATGTTCATGTGTCTCTGGTTCAACGAGGTCGTTCGATTCACCTCAAGGGATCAACTCAGCTTCCCCTATGTTCTCCGACATCTAAAGATCCCTCGACTAAATATATTTCCTGTATGTACCAGAAATGACCGTGTAAACAGGGAATACACGCAAGGTGAAACCTCTTGTAAGGCAAACCAGTTAATCCTTCAATGCTTAAATAGGCACACTCATCACAATTCTTTTAGAGTTATCTCCTTAACTGGGACTGGAAGAGGTGATTTGGACATAGTTAGAACTGTAAACATAGTGATCATTATTTCATTCTTTTAGTGAATGATAGTAATTCCATCAGTTCTTGGCTGATTAGTTCTTTGAGTTTCTTTCTTCATTCCACCAGCCTAGTGATCATTGATCGGTCTGATTACTTGAATGGAAGATATGAAAGAAAGGAAGGAAAGGATCACAAAGTTTATACTTTTATGATCTTTTTTTTTTTAAATTCTTCTATATATCTTTCATTCAATCAAATAATCAGACCTTTAACTTTTACTAACTAAACATATACTTTCTTCCACTTTTCAAGCAATTCAATCACGAAGAGACTAATTTTATCCTCCACTTCCAATAAACAAAGAAAAACAAAACTTAAATCTTTAATTAACTAATCAATGATAAAGCATTCATTGAAAAACAAAGCAAATTCTAAAGTAATCCAAATTTGGCATTTCTTTTTTCCTCCACAATCATCATGAAAGTTGATTTATAGACAACATGAATCTGCTCAAAGTGAGTAAAAAAAATCTTTAGCCACTTAGAGTTGTTCTATTTTCCTTGACGGTTTAGCCTTTACCATGTAAAGTTCCATTCATTCACTTCAACATATGCTACTCTATAACCATTTAGAGTTGTCCAAGAAGATGACATGTTTTGATTAAAAAAAAAAAAAAAATGAAAGATGTTCATGGCATTATCTTGAGATGGAATGAATCAATTCACATGAACTTTTACAAGAAAGAAAATCTACCAAGGGAATCTAAAGAGGCTTGATTTACATATTTTCTATTTTTATTTTTTAAAAAATATGTATTTTTCAAAAAATAGAAAATGACTTTTAGACATTCTCTATTTTTCCAGTAAATACTATCTATTTTTTTTAAAAAAAAACATAGATGGAAAATATAAACCAAACACTATTTTTTTGGAAAATACGTATTTTAAAAAAAAATAAAAAATAAAAACATGTAAACTAAACGTCCCCTAATATTCTCCAAGTTCGACAAATAGAATTTATGATTTACCAAATAATATCACCCAGAAGCAACGAGCCACAAATTGAAAAGAGATGATGCAGCAGTTAGAAACCAAGCTAAGAATGCCATCGTGGTAGATAACTGGTACCGACCGCAAAACTTTGGAGGGCAGTGAGTCACATCGAGGTGGAGGAGGAGAACTATAACACCAGCTGATGCAGAAGCTGCAGCCAGGGAGAGGATTGACAAAACCTGACAGTAGATGATGGATAACTGATGGATGCAAAACGAGAAATTGGAGATGATCGCAGTATTGTACGATGAATACATACCATATCTCCAATGGCAACAATCACCATCAGTCCAGGAAGTCGTAGAGAGCGGCGAAAAAAAGCTGAGTAGATGTTGAACATTGCTAGTGTGCAGCTCCAAGGAATTACCAATCCCATGATCGTAACTAGAAAGCTAAAGGATAAAAAAATCACATGTAAAACTGCTTCAAAACTTAACACTGCTGATAGAAAATCTGAAGAAAGATTCAATTACTCTTGTCGAAAACTTATCGTAAATTCTTAAACTTAAATATCCAGGATTATAACTATGCACAACTTCAAGGAAAATATCTAACCCAAATCACTAGCTTTTATATTTGTAAACTAGTATAATCTATACCTCAATCTCCTTGATATAAAGTAAAACTCTTTCAATCTCAGATGTCAATGCTGATCACCCCAAAGCAAAAGATAGCACTCTGATAAGAATTATCTGATCATGATGATATAAATTCCTTCATGAATTCAATCAGGCTACTCTAACTTAAATTTCAGGCCAATTTTAGTTCTATGAGGAGAATGAATATCCAGTGATCAAATAATGTAGACTCACTGGGTGAATTTGAATTCACAAAACAGCATCTAAGCAGTTTGATTGATTATTCGTCCATGAATTAAATGCAAGCAGACCTAAACAGTAGTTTTGCATCAACATAATACTGAAAGATTGGATCTTTGCTTGGTCAGTAAAAGATTACTAGTAAATTTTACTAAGCATTCAAGTAATGGTAAAAGGAAGATGGAGTCAGAAGTTTTTTTTCTTAATTTTTTGTTGTATGGATGAGGAGAAAGTTGAATTTGGAGTAGATGGATCAGCTTTTTTTCGTTCCCCTTTCCAAATAATGATGATCATCCGCCCTCAAAACTCAAAGAATAATTTATTGGTTTTCATTTCATCTTTCCCTTCCACTTTCCATGATTCATACATTATTCATCTTTTTAATTTGTCATGCTGAAAATTCAAACTGATGATGAACAACAGAGACGGATCGATGTTATCAATTTTAGCACAAACCAGAGCATAAAATCAAACTTTTACTACACGTAAACCTTTGTTCATACGCAACAACATCGATGTCAGAAACCCAAGAAATTCATTCGATTTCAGATCGAATAGAAGGAGAGGAACTAGGTGCATACCAGAAAGCGGTGTAGCTGAAGAACTCGACGCCGAAGGACATGAGGACAAGGGCAGCGGAGGAGAAGATCGCCTGACCCAGTCTCAGGAATAAACTAAAGAAACCAGGCGTCTCGTCCATCGCACGGCGAGGAGCGACGCAAGGGCATGAGATCATCGACGGGCGGCTCTCACCTTACTCCGGCCTCTCTTCCTCCTCTTCATCCATCCGATCTCACGCCCTCCGCCTTCCCTTCTTGACCTTCCTCACGATCTCGTAATCGAATCGACGGAGAGAGAGAGAGAGAGAGAGAGATTGCCCTCTTGGATGAGAGGAAGGTGGGAAAGCGGACGCAAACGGCTTCTCTTCTTTACATTTATCATTTTAATCCCATATTTATAAGGTTTATTAAAATACTATTATATTTGGACAAAAATTAAAAGAGTTAAAATAATTAAAAGTCTCCTTTTTCAAAAATAAAAAATAAAACAGCGTCTAATGTTGTATAATGACTATAAAATAATTACTATAAGTGTTAAATTAAATTGGTTCAAATTATCAAAATTATTATATATAAAAATATTTTTATATAAAAAAAACTCTTTAATAATTTAATGTGCATTATTTAAACTTAATAAACAATGCTTCAAGATACTTACAATCATTTTAAAACTACCGTAATAATTATTTAGTAATTTGTAATAGCTATTTAATACCAATAAATAGTTACTATAATAGTTTTAAAATATTTTTAATTATTTTAATAAATTTAATTAATTTTAAACAAATTATTAAAAAAAATTATAAAAGTGATTTATAATTAATACTTAATTTCAACATATTATAACAACTTTAAAATAAAAATAATTTTGGAAAAAAAATTGATAGAACATTTTTTTGATTTTTTTTATTTTTAAAAATACTTTTTTTGAAAAAAAAAATAATTAAAAGTGTCCTTTTAATTTTTACCCATTATAATTTATTATTATTATATCACATTAACTATAGTTAATTGTAATAATATTATGAAAAATGCCAAAAGTTGAAAAATAGTATAAAAAAGTATGTTAAAAGGTAATTAAATTATATAAAAAAAATAAAGGTACTTTTTAATTTAAAATCATTTTAAAAATTTAGAAAAAATATGAATCTGTGATATTAATCATAGCAAGGCAAAAATAAATACTTTAGAACAGGATAAATTATAGTGGACTTTTATTACTAACAAACATTGAACTTTACTGCTTGACTAATAGTTTAGGGAGGTCAACCATCAATTACAAACAAGGAACACAAATCTTACAACACCATAAAATGAAATGCTCAAATGAACACCCACCCACCTCTTTAACTGTCTCCAACTCCCTCTTTAAAGATCATAATGACAAGAGTCTCTAAACATAGAGGAGGATTAAGGCCCAAACCGGGTAGATGAAGAGAAGAATGAGGCCTAAACTGTTCGAGATGCCATTGCTCTTGGTGAATGAGTTTCTGAAGCCGCCGGATGCTCGGATGTGCTCCTGAAGCAGGTAACAACCAATGGCGAGGCATATGAAGAAGCCCACGATACCGCCTCTTATAGTGTTGGCAAAGAATCCAGGAGCAACCACCAATAGAAGGATCAATGAGCCAGGCATCTCCAACCAATCTGCACAGCAAGAAATGAAATGAAATGAAGTGATCATAATCTTAATGATATCGAGTTGGTTAGCATCATGTTGTCGCTTCAGTGAGATGGGAACATCATTCAAGTTGGACAATTGACAAGTCTAATTCCATGAGCAAGTCTATTTTTGTTCTTTTTTCTATTTCAAGGTTCTGTTCATTATCTGTTGAATTTGTATGCCCAATTACTTGTTATGATCATATTGGCAGCTAGAAATTATAGTCATTTCTGTTCTTGTATGGAATTCCAACAAAATTAGGTGACAAAATACTGCCGATCCAATGTTTGTTGAATCAGACTTTATGCCAACTTGACCTGGTGTTCTTCTGACCAACTTAGTTTTCTGATGAATCAGACTCGGTTAGTAACTCGGTATATGGATTTGCTATATTCTTTGAGATATGATTTATGTTTGACGACGACATAGAAGGTTTCTCTCTTCATATGCATAGATTACACAAGTATCTCCTAAAATTGGAATATGTACAAGGAACTCATGAAAATATCATGCCCGACTAAAACAAAATCAAGACTGATTCAGTGGAATGAATAAACTTTTCAGTACATTGTCTCAACTTTCCCCTAGTAGCGCTGCATTTCGTACGAAATATAATTAATAATAGGAACGGTAGCTGGATTGTTTGTTCACGGTTGTTATATTTGGCTTATTGGACCAGAATAATTATTAGGGAATGAATGAAAAGACAGCAAATACCAATTTCTAAAACCACACTGTTTTTGTACTATATTAGTTGTAATAAGTAAAATTATTTGTAGTCAAGACGGTGCATAGGTAATAAGTAAAATTAAGACGATCTAAAGTTTATTCGACGATCTAACACTGAAATTATCAGTTCATCCAGATGTTAATGGAAAATTAACTAAAACATAGAATTCCACAGTACCTCATTAGAATTACAGAGTTACTGATACCATATAGCTAGTAACGGCCATTATAAAATGGCAATTGAAGGAATATCAATCCTTGAGCATATGTATGTATTGAGCATTTCAGGAAAAAAAAAAATGGATGTATATAGGCACACTAGTAAGCATACATGCTATGTTTAGTTACTCAACTAAGGATGTGAACATATAGATGTGACAATGCAAATTGCATTTAGAACAGTGGAGCGAATACATACCAGGGAAGCGTCGAGGAAAGAAAAGGCGCAAAACTACAGCAATCAATGCAACCCATTTCCCAAATTCCCCTCTGCAAGATATTGAAAAGATAAAGAAATACAAATAACAGAAAAATAAACTACAGGTAACCAAATATAACTGAAAATATACAAAACAAAGACAACTTGGATGATGATGAAAGGATTTTGTATGGCCATCCAAAATTCCAAATGCTTTACCCAAAATATATCAGCTTGCAGCATGATGAGTTTCAAATAGACTTTCACAAGCTTTGTTCATGAGCATAAACAAACCAAGATTAGCCTTCTTGCTCCGTTGGTTATTGATCAATTTGAAACAAAATGTACAAGTTCGTCAACTGTTGTTTCGATCTACCTAAATGAGTTCTTACAGGTTTGACTGACAAGTTTTCTTATGAACATCTGATCATAAGTCGAATAAGAGATGGCTGAAATAAAAAATTAAAAAATAAAATCAAGAATAAAAATGTCCTTAAGCTACTAATTTAAGTGAAAGCAATAAGTGAATTTATTGGTCAATATATCTTATAGCTGATTCTCTTTTGTAAGTTCCATGTGGAATTCACACAATGAAGACAATATGTGCAACATAGTAATTTACCCAGTATTCATACAGAAACAAGGACAATTAGATCACCTCAGAAATGAAAATAGGATCGATGGAAGGCTGAAGAAGATATATGGAATTAAAAGCGAAGTCAACATGTTTGTCTTCCAATTAGTGCGATCCAGTATCAACAAATATCTGCACAGCAAGATACAAAAATTAAGGTGATTTAAGCTGAAAGACATGCAAGTAGAGAAAAACTTTACTAGTAAAGACTACGTATGATTTTGAAGCTAAATAATGCATAGCTAATTAACCTAAAAGTCATATTGTTAAACTTTGACTTAAAATTCAGAATTGAGGTAGAATACACAATTTACCATCATAAAGCATACTGTTTACTTATGGCTTAGTCAGATTCAGTTTTCCCCTGATCATGAGTATTACCAATCAAACTAAAATTGACTGCCGATACTATAACATAGACTAGACCTAACCGTAAATAATATAATAAATAAATAGACTGTCCTTGTAGGTGGTTTGATATCATACTTATCTTATCCTTGAATAGCTTATAAAGTTTTTTGTAACTAGGAAATCCTAAGGTCGGTCACAGCGAAAGGAACGCCAGAACCTAAAGTTGACTCATCATAGAACCGTCATAGTGACTTGCTCAGTTTTTTTAAAAAGAAAAAGGAAGGAAAAAAGAAATCCCAAAACTTTCGTTATGGTGGCAAAAGATATGGCGCACAAAAAAAAAAAAAAAAAAAAAAAACGGAAGACAAGCGCAATTAAAGAGGAAGAATTTCTCCGATGCTCCAAGATCTAGCAATTAAAGATTGATCGAAGCAAAACCAGACAGATCTCATAAAATAAAATAAATCCAGAGATCATTCAGTACACTGTTAAATTAGAAACCAGAACTTTGATAGATTAGACGAAGAATCGAAACCGAGGAAGATTAAAAAAAAAATAGATGATTTGGAAGGGAACCGACATGGCGGCGAAGGAAGCGAGGTACTGGAGGAAGGTGGTGCCGAAGCCCAAGCCGCTACCGAGCATTATGGCGTGATTGGCGAGCTTCCGGGCGGCGGCGCCGAGCTCGTTCAGATCCGACTGGATCAGCTCTTCGACGATACTGGTGGAGTCGTCCGCCCTCGTTCTCAGGTAAGCGCTCTTCGCCATTGTCGCTCTCTTTTTCTCCGTCACTCTCTGGTTTTCGTCTCCGAAGGGGGAATTTTATAGAAGAAATAGATAAGAACAAGAAGAGGAGGAACACTGGCAAGTACTGCCGTGATGTGATTCGGGCAGAGTGTGGGTCCTCGAATTGTTGGACACGTGGAAGTAAAAAAAATGGATTTTTCGTACGAGCCCCTTCTTTTCACCCCCAACAATAATCGGATAAAGGGTGGGGCCTATAACATGATTCTAAATTACATTTAAAATAAACAAATGAAGCTATTATAATTAGATTATTATTTATTATCTTTTTTTAAAATTAATTTTTTTTTCCAATTATTGTCTTTCTAAAATAAAAAATTGGAAGAGAGAAAAAAACATACTTCATAAAGTGCTGACTAATGGATAATATTCTAACCAATGTAATTAGTATCTGTTTAATACTTTCCTTCAACCATTAATTAATGTATATTGGAGTTTAATTAGATTTTTATATGATAAAAAAATGATTTAGCATAGCAAGTCTTTCAAGTGTTCTATAGTTTATTAATGCCAATTCAAATTGGATTTAACTTGAGCATAATTATAATAGTGTAATAAATATAAAATTATTATTTTTGAATTTTTAAGATCACTTTTCAAATTAATAAATAATACTAAATGTAGTTTTTTTTATTAGTATTAGGTAAGCAAGTCTTTGACCTCACCTAACTAATTGTGAAAGTGACCGATACAGTCCTATAAAATTTTTCTATCAGCCGCTAAATAACTTATGTATATAAAAATCTATTCTGACCATCACTGTTCTTGGATCGCGATTGAGAAAAATTAAAAATCCCCCAACTATATCAAGCTATGTGTCAAACTCCATGTGTCTAATTTGCAATGGGAGGACAAGTATAAAATACAAAACATATCTTCGAAATTGTTGTGGTATCAATATGTCCACAATTTTTCAAGACATTATTATTAAGTCTAAAATTTTTATTATTTTTCTATTTAATTTGCTATCGTTAAGTGTGAATTTTCAACCTTCCGAAATGAAACACATGTCAACTTGTGAATATGGTTTCTACTATTATGGTTAGGACCATTCAATTTCAATTGGGATAGCATTTTGGTCCAATACTTAATTATATATTAAAATCACATCATTTAGTCGCGTTGGCAATTGCTAAGGAAAGGACCAGATAGAGTGTCGGCAGACCAAAGATGTTGAACAATTAAATAAATAATCTTAATAATTTATTAAATTGAATGAATACATTTAAATACATATATTTTTATTAATATTTATAAATAAAAATTATGAATTATTCATGTTTTTTTTACAAATAAGATTTATAAATTATGTTTATCAATAAATTTTTTTATTAAAATAAATAAATAAATTTATAGTATTAAGTTAATTTGATCAACCATTCCAACTGTTTAATCTATTTTATAGTCACCTTGACTTAGCTCAATTACAGCTGGAACAATAACAAATCTTGACTCAGCTTAATTCATTTTCAGCCCTAAATCTAGGTTAGCTTAACTAATCCTCTCACAGACACAGAATCAACTTAAAATAAACTAACTCATAATCGACTGTTAAATGACTGGAAGGGGGAGAGATCTTAATAGCATCGTGTTTCGTGATGAACCAATCGAATAAGACAATAATAAATTGACCTATATTAAAAATAACTCATCGATCATGTGGCTACAAGTGTTGACAATATGAGCATTTATGATCACTCATATGGGTGTAAATTTGCAGCAGAGACTCACCGAGGCAACTAGATCCAATATGTATGGTCATGAATACCAAAATGAATAAATATTACAAAACACAACCTAATTTGCATTTATTATAAAGCATTTTTTTTTTTTCATTCGTAGCCAAGAAATGATAGCTGCAGATCGAATGATGTGGTTTTAAGTTTCATCACCAACTGGAAAGGTCAAAGGATTGTCCATAACTCCTGCAAACAAAATTAGATAATTGTAGGACAATGTTTAGTGTTACATAAATGTATAGACAAACAAAGAACATACTTGACTATTGTGACACTGTGGTGCTTAGCATATATACTTGTAGGAAACTTGTACTTAACCATGGCTTCCAGGATCAACCACTACCTTAATTTCTGGCTTCGGCAATAGAAAATTGCCCCACGACTCGGGCATGGGGTATCGTTGGCTCACCGTTAACACGACAGGGTTTACTTGGTCTCTGGAAGAAAAGTAACCTGTTATGACTCATTAAAGCAGCATTAAAGACAGTAATCATAAAGTATAAAATTTAGCCACATTTTGCTTAACATAAAGAAACAAAATTGAAGTGTAGACTATCTTCTAAACTTGATACAATCCAGGTACTTTGTTGAATTTCTGTTTGTATATCCATAATTAGCAGTTGTCAGTGAGTTGCTAAGAATAAATTAAACAGGATCAATATAATTCAGCAAATAGGGTGCTTCCATTTCTATTTCTATGACATGATTTTGGAATTTTTGGAAGCATGGAATACTCCAGAGAAAAGGACACAAGTGATGGGGTGATGCAGATTGGGAAATTATATATATTCTACTTTTGAATTTTGAGTTATTTAGTATTAATTTCATCTATTTTGATAATCAACTAAGGGTGATTATTACATTTCTTAAATTTCGTAGTTGTTTCTTAATTAGTTCTCGTAGCATAGAGTAGTCTTCAATGTCTCGTGTAAAAGCACTTGATTATTTAGGAGTTTTTTTATATATAAATATTCCATTACAAGTAGTATAGTCTTCAAGGTGAAAATTGTGCCCCTTATAATCTCTCGCATGCATAGATCCCACAGCTGTGGTCAATTAATGTTGACGCTAGATGTTTGTCCACAACTAATTCATTCACCTTTCCCTGCTATACAACATCCCACAAAAGTTTAATCATATAACAGAGAATCCTAGCAGGTTGGTTTGTGCTTACAACATAGATATCTTGAGGTTGGTTGTGGTAGAAGCATGAAGAAATTGCCTAATCTGTTATTGTCTTGGTCATGTGTAGATTCAATTACAGTAATCTTAACCCCATCTCAAAAGATAAGCAGAACAAAGACAGGAATCACTGTCCTTAAGAAGGATAAATGTAAAGAATGAAATATTGTGGATGATCTAGACAGTACTGAATACTTAAGAAGGATTGCTTGGCACTAACAATTGCATAATTTAGTGGTAAGTGAGTTAAATCTGAAGCACTTGTGTGAGTTTGAATTCAAATAATAGCATCGCCGGAAGGACTTTAACCTTGTTGCTCCAGTCCTAGACGAGTAATAGTCTCAATTCCAATGTGGCGCAGTGGCATTTCATGGTCAATGCACCCATTATCAAAACTGATCAGTTTATCCTTGTGTCACAATTATGATTTTTTTTTTAAATTTATTTTTAACTTCAAATAGGACAATTATGCAATTTGAAGCTCAGAAAATACATGCATAAATTAGTAATTAATCTGAAAAAGAAAATTTTAAAACGAAGATAGCATATATTGTATGGTGGCAAAGTCAACTGCATTAGAAATTTCATTTCCTTCTATACACAGAAATACGAAAGTAAAGAAAGAGAGAAAGAAACTGCGCTGTACATCTACCATTTGATTAGATTTGGTAGGTCATCAACAGGGGAAAAAAACTAACCTCTTCATATGTGATTGCATTAGCAGATAGATCTTTCAAAGAAACACCAAAAGCAAGCCTAGATCTCGATGAGAAAATTAAAGCCCTACTGCAGCAAGGCTGGAAGCCAAAGCTATCCCTCTATTTACATTTCTATTTGAACACTGGCAAATTAACATTCTCTTTGGGTATCTCAGGCTCCGAGAAACAATAATTGAACTCCATCAGCCATCCATAAGTACTTGCTTAATTAGACCCGACCAGACACCTCAACCTCAACCGACGGCATGGTGGCTCCGGAAAAGAGCAGAGACAGGGGAGTGGGCGAGGTGGTGGTGGAGGAAGCCGAAGGGGTTGGCAGCGACGCGCGCCATGGCCAGCTTGGTGGATCTGATGGGCCTCCCCGCGTGGCTAAGAAGTAAGGTGGAGTTTGGTTTAGTTATTTTTTTTTAGAAAAAGGAAAATATTATTTAGTTGATAATTTTTATACGTATTTTCTAAAATTAGAAAATATTATATGAGAAAATAAAGAATGTTTAAAAGTTATTCTTTAATAAAAGGAAAAAAAACACATATTTTTTAAAAAATAAGAATGAAACTTTTAGTCATAAATTTTGTCAAATAAACCCTCTGATATATATTATTTTAAGAAAATTTTAAGTTAAAAATATATTTCGATTCTATTTTATAAACTAGGAGTATAATGCTCCAATATTGGTTATCGGATATAATGATATTAGGCACACAAATTTAAAATGGCATTTTATAATATTAAATTTTTGTGAGCATTTAGGAAAGATATAAATTTCACAACATATTTTATATCTTATACAATGACTTGGGAACCATTCGGGCGGTCGATATGAAAGGCCTGACCAAACAATTAGACAGGGAGGTTTGGATTAGATTCCAAGCCGTCTGGATCATATTCCAAACCGACCGATAAGCAAATGAGGTTGAATCAGATTTTAGACTGACCGATAGATAGCTATTTCATACATCGGCTGACTTATTTGGACATTATATACGATGTCATTATATTATTTTTATTCTTTTTATAATAATTATATTAATATAGAGTGAGCAGTAGGTTCAATTATGTAGACGTGTTTTGACAAAGAGTTTTAAGTTAAATTTTATTTGTATTGCTGATGTGTGAACGTGAAGCGTGTGGAGCTTAATTGTGACTCGATATGATTAAGTTGTGAAGTTAAATTGGTGCTATAAGACATTTAAGACATGAAGGCTTAAGAGATGCATGATGACATAAGACATTTAAGAGGAGATTAGAGTTAATTTGATGATTTTTTAATGAATATTAAAAGTAGTGATAATAAAGGATTGCATGTGAAGTAATCATAGAACGATTTTTTTGAACGATGTAAAGTATTGATTATGAGCCGTAAGAGATTGTATGAGTAATAGGAGCATTTAATATTATAATAAAATGATCTAAATGGAAAATATTTAAGCAATATTAATTTTAGTTTTCAAATATTATAATTTAAGTGTTCAAAAATATATTTTTTAGGAAAAAATCAAGCCATAAATGCAAGTCTTGAATTCTTCAAAAATTATAATATATATATTTTTAGTTTGTTCCATAAAGATTTAATCTAAAATCAGTGATTTTGAAAAATTAACTACTGGAAATTGCCCTTTATAATTACAATTTAGATGAAAT
This sequence comes from Kaempferia parviflora, assembly GCA_037177295.1. Lineage (NCBI taxonomy): Eukaryota > Viridiplantae > Streptophyta > Magnoliopsida > Zingiberales > Zingiberaceae > Kaempferia > Kaempferia parviflora. The sequence goes on along the minus strand of JBAMIE010000055.1, from coordinate 3,059,705 downwards.
TACTTCAAAAATTCACTATACCCTTTATTTTTTTTTTAAAGGAAAATAATAATAATAATAATAAACTTAAATGGTATGTACAGTCTGTATCATCGTGTAGTAACCGTCAAACGAGCAGGCACCGGCCTCACAGCCGCGCCGCCGTCGCCGTCGCTCCTCCGCCTTGTGACTTCGGTCCCCGCTCTCCCAGGAAACGGAGAAGTTGGCGGCCGCTCCCCGTCGCAGTCTTCTATCTCTCTCCACGATTCCGCCGGCGTTGCCCCCCTCGATACCTCCCACTCAAACACCCGCCACACCTTCACCGACTTGTCCAAACTCCCACTGTACACGACATAGCGCGGGCCCAGTGTCCAAGCGGCCGGGCCGTCCTCCTCCACTTCCATCGCTAGGCACTTGACCGGACCCTCGTGGCCCGTTAGCACCGCTAGCTTCGTGTGCCCCCCGGCACCGCCGGCGCTGCCCTTCTCCCTCCGCCATACACACAGTGTCTTGTCGGCCGACCCGCTGACGACCAGCCTCCTCGTCACCGCCAAGCACAGCACCGCCATCCGATGCCCCCGGAGCTTCCCCCCGTGCGTCAGCTGCCTCCGCCACCCCTCCCACCACCAGTAGTTCACCGCACCGTCCGACGACCCGCAGTACACCAACCCGGCCGCCTCCGCCACCACCAACGCCGTCACGGCGCTTTCCTTCCGCCGCAGCACCTGCACCAACACGTGCCTGGTGGCCCCTCCTCCACGCCCGGCCGACTCCCTCCGCCACACCTTCACCGTCCCGTCGGCCGAGCCCGTGAAAACCAGTCCGCCGAACCCAGTCGCCACCGCGTTGACGGCGTCGTCGTGGGCCTTGACGGATTCCAAGCACTTGAAATCTGATATCCTCCACGCCTTAAAGGTCCTATCCCACGATCCGGAATACACGATGCCGGCCTCCTCGTCGAGGCTGAGGCAGGACACCGCATCGAAGTGGCGGAGCCACAGGGTTCTCCGGTGTCGCCGCACCTCGACGTAGTTCGACGGGTTAAAAGAACTCCTCAAGAAGTCCTTGAATCTGGGGAGCGTCCCGACTCGCTTATGCGAATAGGGGTTCTTGGCGGACGTCCGCCACACACGAATCTTGCCGTCCTGGTGACCAGTAAAAATCCTGTCGCCGGCGATGACAATGGCCTTAACAAGACCGCTGCTGGACTTAAACCCGGACAGCTCCCTTTGGCCCCTCCACACGCGTATGTTGCGACTGTCGGATCCGGTGTAGAGAAGCTCGCCGGAGGCAGCGAGGGAGTACACGTGGCCCTCCTTGCGGACAAGGGTGCCAACGAGCCCGGTGTCGGTGGGGTCAGCGGCGGGGTCGGCGAGGAGGGGGAGGTAGGCCCAGGGCGATTTGACGAACGGGGAAACGGCGTTGAGAGGGGTCCAGGGAGAGAAATCCAGAGGGGATGCGGAGCCTCCAGCGATATTACGGTCGGAGAAGTAGCCGGGGCTGGCGGCGGCGGAGGAAGGAGCAATGCCGCTGCCGGAGGGGAGCTCGTCCTCGGAGTGGACCATGGAGTCGGCATCGAAGAGATCGGAAAGCTGCTTCGATCTATGCGATTTCTCGCCCTCTCGATCTCTCATGGTTTCGATTCGGCGACCGGCTTCAAAGATCGGCATCAGAGTAATTTTTGGGGACGAAGCAAGAAAAGGGCGAAAGGTTCAAAGCCAAAAGAGGAAACAAACGGTCGTATTAATAAGCGGAGGAGAAACGCATGGCGGTGCCACGTGGAGGGATAAAGCTTCCATTGCACGGAACGCGTTCGGGCGCGGCGTGGAGAAGAACCGGTTGTTGGCCGGCCGTTTCCACGCGGACGCAAGTGCTGCAGCTGCGGCTTACACTCAGATCGGATGTCTCCATCATGGTAAGAAACACCTTTTTTCTTTTTTCAATGAAATCCACCTGGAAGATAGGCGAAGGATGAAGAATGAACGATGAAGGATGAAGCCAGCTAGTGTGGGGTTCGAATCATTCAGGTCTGTCCCCTGTTCTCACCTAAACAAATGAGCGCATCGGCTAAAATAGGCATATAGGATGACGTGTTGGGATTCTACTGGTTGACCAATGTTTCAAGAATTGACCCGAATAGTTAGTTAACACGTGGTCTTTACAAGATATCGTAACAGATACAGCAAGATATATCTCACAAGTCTAGGTGGAGGAAAATGTTCTCAATGTAAAGAGTAAAAACCTCTAAACCCCGAGTTACGTTTTGAATCTAAAACTAAGAAATTTGTCTTCTTTCTCGACTTTGGCCTTAATCTCAAGTAGCTGCGATATAATATGCTAGTAAGTTTTTCTTCTTTGTTTGAATGTCTTAAGTCTTTTTCACTCGTTTGTATTGTTCTTCTTCTTCTATGTCATTGTTTCCTTTATTTGATTGCAGCCTATCGATCAGATTGATGTGGATATCTAGACTAATGATTGAACCTCCTAGTCCCTTCTCGAAACCAAAATGAAACAAGCGAGTAGGTTAGGAAAAGACTAAACTATAACTAAATCATATGGGATGAAAATACAATCAAATTTTCACATTAGAAATTTAAAAAAAAAACATAAATTTAAAAGATGAAAAATATTTAAATATTTCTATTGCAATGAAGTCATTTAGGATAGAGCCTAAAAAATAAATCCATCATTTAGTATATCTGGACTTTTTACTCAAAGTTTCTACTATGGTTAGGACTCGTAAGAGCGACCGCGGAGGGCTTTTCTTCAATATTTTGTGTGTCCTTGTCGTTGAATGTACAACATAATCTTACTTTAATCTTGACTCCACATGCATAACTCTGAGATTTACATGGTATCCTTCTCCTTAAGGTGACTAATCCAAGGGTCCACTCCTAGTGATCACATCCACTAAGAAATCTCTTCTTCTCATAAACTTCCTTGCTTGATCTCTTATAGCTTGGAAATGTCTCTTGATGGTCTGGAAATGCAACAATACTTTCTCTAAAACTCCCAAAAATTGGCAGTGAAAAACTTTGTGAAACCCTTCTTTTAAAACCTAAGTCGAGGCTGATTTTCGCTTATCAATTGACCGATTACCCAATAGTTGATTGATATAGTATATGACCGTTAAATGATCTCTGAAGCTTCTAAAATCTGTCTAATTTTGTTTCTAATTTGAACATCAGTCAATTGATATCCAACATCAGTTGAATAGAGCATGCGAGTCCCACTTGCATTTGTGCTCTTTAATTCAGCAGCATCCGACTGATGTCACATATTAGTCAATTAATCTCATATCAGTCGATTGATTCTATTAGTTGAATTAAATCAAGCAAATTTGACTTGCTTCTATTCAGTTTCTAAAGTCATCAATCGACTGATCAAACCCATTAGTCGACTGATTCCATCAGTTGAGTCTAGCAACCGAATCAACTTATTTCTGTTTGGTTTCTAAAGTTATCAGTTGAATGATGAAACTCATCAGTTGACTGATCAAACTCATCAGTCGACTAATACTTGAGTTTGACAAACATAGATCTCTGAACGAGCTCCATCCGTAATAAAAATAACCTCGTTCGGATATCCGAGTCAAAAGTTATTGCATTCGAAAGTTTGTTATATTGAAACTTCCTCATTTCATGTCAATTCCATGTTTGACTTCCAACCGTCAAGTGTCCAATCAACCATAACCTATTTGGACTTTTTGTCTCATGCCAAGTGTTTAGTTCTCAGCTGACCCACTTTAGACATAACTCAATTCCCAACTAGGTTTGCCTAATTTCCAACTAGGTCTTCCATCGCCTAGCCCTGGTAGGACTTTTATTACCTAGTTCTCAATTAAGTCTTCTACCGCTTAGCCCAACTATGACTTCCATTATCTAGTTTTTAACTAGGCCTTCCACCGTTTAGCTTCGCTATGACTTTCATTGCCTACTTCTCAACTAGATCTTCCACCGTCTAACCCCGCTAGGACTTTCATTACCACTTTGGGCCCCGCCTAGTTCCTAATTATGATATTGTCCACTTTGGGTCTAAGCTCTCATGACTTTGCTCTTGGGCTCTATCCTTCCTGTCTCTCAGTCCAACTGACCTACTTGGACTTCCTTGCCTAGCCGTAACTAGGATTTCCTGCCCCTCAGTCCAACCAACTGACCTACTAGGACTTCCTTGCCTAATCGCAACTAGGACTTCTTGTCTGGTATCTGGTCCTTTTGATTCAGACATGGGAGTCC
>JBAMIE010000055.1:2963327-2980299 GCA_037177295.1 Kaempferia parviflora | reverse complement strand
CATTTCTCTCGCACTCAGTCTTGCATCCCTCAGATGCTCCACATCATTCACGTTTTACCTTCAAGAGCTTCCTTTAGCCTCGGTCCTTTGTTGTCGAGTCTTCCTTTGCCAAGTCACACTTGGCTTACGTTGTCAAGGCTCCCCCTTGGACTTACACCACTAAATCTCTACTCGGACTTTTCTCTTTTGCTAAGATCACACTTGGACTTTCCTTGTTGTACTGTATCATGCACACTCACAATGCATATCAAATACAACAATAAGTCTAACTTAAACTTTTCCCCAAATATCAAAATCTAGGGTACCTAGATTGCTCCAACAGCTACAACGTCAAGTTTGTATTGTAACAACATTCCATAGCTGCTACAACTTGATTGAACAAATCAAGAACGTGTTATAGTAGTTACGGTTCCGTAGCTGCTACAATGTAAAGTCTATGTTGTAGCAGTTACAGAACTGTAGCTACTATAACGTAATTGAATAAGTCAAGACCGCATTGTAGTAGTTACAATTCCATAGCTATTACAAAGTTAAATAGCTACTACAACATGTCTAAAATTCTAAGTGTATTACTTGAAATTCTCTAAAACTCTATAAAAATTGAAAATAATACTCATGTGAAACACCAATAATAAGTTGTTCAATTAAAATTTGATACAACCAAAGCAATATCATAACATCAATTATTTTTTTACACATATTTTAAATCTTATCATTCATCTTTTAGAGATCAATGAATATTGTCAATTTACATTAAGGTTCCCTGCCTAGTTTTTATCTGTTATAATTTTATCTCGAACCATAAATTTATAAGGTTTCATTCCATATTATCCGAATTTAGTTGATCTATGAAACATTAAAATTTCAACATAACGCATCACAAAAAAAGCACAACCAACATACAAGATACAATTTAGTAATAAATACATATAAAAATCTTATTATAATTGAATATAGAACTGAATACTTCCATTTTGCTGAAACATAGAAGTGTAATTTTCTGTAGTATCGAATGAATTATAATAAATAAATTGATCTTCCTCGACGTCTATGTCCAATAGATGTTAGCGATCATCTTCATTATTAAAAGAATAAAAGATATGTCTAATGTTGTTATTTTCATCCGTCTTCATGATTTGTTAAAATACTAGGGCATGCATCATTAAAAATGCCTTGTGTAAAGAAAACAATTATTAGTGGAATCTATGCAAGAAAAATTAAGATTAATTTAGTTACTTATACGTATAGCAAACCCCACAAAATATAGATGAGTCATAAAGTGTGTTAGAAGTTTTGACTTCATTTGTTATAATTATAAAATATGTATTTATACAATCACCATCAGTGTATTGAGCCTAATCAAATATTGTCATGAAATATTTCATATATAATACAAAAGTTGAGTTGGACAAAGTAGCGTAGCCCTACATAAACAAAAATAATATGACATTATAAAATAAAGAAGAAAACTATCATTATTATTATAGAATAATATTCATAGTTGTTAAGTAGCTACGAAAATTATATATGATATAACAACTTCCAAACATGTAGGTGGTTCTAATAGGTTTTCACTATTGATAAAAGAATTTAACATTCAAATGTATCATTCTCAATACAACATATAAGTTATGAAAACAGTATTATTCTTGTCTTAACAATACACTTATTGAGACAAACGAATTACTCATCATTGTCTTAGCAATACATATCTATGCAAATACGTTACCAGCTAACTCATTTTAATTGACTGAGCTTCAATGATGCATCAGCTATCGCACCATCTTTATTTTTTTTTAAATACACTTTCGCTTGTTAAACAAATACAAAGGCAAATATGTCATTAAAGAATTAACAATAAAAGAATTAGCTATAGTAAATCGCACCTTGAAGACTTTAGATTTTTCACTGTCAATCCAACATAGAGTTGATTTGATGAGTCTGTGACAGATTTGAATGATGGGACAGAGGCTACTGGATCTTCATGCTAAATAATTTCTCTTTCCTTTTCTTTTTTTCCCCCCTAGGTATCCCTTGTTTACTATCAGTTCACTTTGTTTTATGTGTTTGTTTAAATTTATGAGTCGGTCGTAACCCAATACTCTTTCTAGCACATTTCTTTATCTTTGTATTTCTTATCGGATTAGGCCGTCTTTATCTGGGTAGGGCTGCTCGTGGCTCTTCTAATATATTGCTCTACAATAGACTTTGGAACTCTGTTATTTTATTTTCTTGTTCAACTATGATTCTATCTTTTACCGCTAATATCCTATTCTTTTCAATTATAGTCTTGTCCTTTTCAACAATGTTAATTGCACAATTACTAGCACTCCTCTCTAGTAAACTGGTAAGTTCCCTTATTTTTGTCTCCACTTCAATTAGCTTGTCCCCGGATACAACCAAAGTAAGTGCTTCAACAAATTGTTCATCTTTTACTTTGCATAATCGACATTCAACTTGCTCCATAACATCCTCTGCTACATTCTCTTGAACATCATCTACAACTTGATCCTGAACATCATTTTCTTACTAAGGAAAAAATATAGTATAAAGTTCTGAACAATTTGATCATCAATTTGCTAATCAATTTGCTATAGAACATTGCTAGGAAATCCGTTGATTATAGATGTTCCTCTAAATTTAATGGAATTAAATCAATTTTTATTTTTGATAAAAGTAGTTGTTCCATCATCCTCTTTATTCTTTCTACATGAGACTATCCACTTCCATTGGCAACCTGAAATAAAATAAGAATTATTATAAATTTTGAATGAATGACATACATCAATGAAGTTACAATAAAATTTAAGAACTTCAACAAGTAGTTGTACAAATCCTTTAAGCATTGAAATTTAATTTTCTTAAGACAATCTAATCTTTTGATTTTGAAAATGAAACACTTAGCTTGATAGTTTCAATTGTCAAACATATTTTATTCAAGGTCTTTGATATTTGCATTATCTGGTATGTCGAAGACTCAGGCAAATGAGCTTCTACTTATCAACTTCATCTGTCAGTCATTTGATTGTATTGTTGATATAAAAGACTTAAATTGGAGAACGTTATTTTCTTACGATATGTACGAGAGATAGAGCTTCTATGCGAGGTTGAAGCATTAGACGTCATTTAATTCGTAAAACAAATACATAATATCTTAGTGATACGTTACAATGCTAGTTTTGAACAATAAAATGATATGATATATCAGCTAGTTCTGTTGAGGATACAGTGTAATAACTACGATTTCGTAACTACTACAATGTTCTAGTATGCGGTCTAAGCATGTTGTAGCAACTATCAAATCGTAATTATTACAATGTGCTTAGACTAGAATGTTGTAGCAGCTACGATTCGGTAGCTGCTACAATGCGCTAATACATAACGTTACGTGCAGATCACATACTAAAACGTTGTAGCAGCGACGAAAGTGTAACTGCTATATCGTTGTATATGCTACAACAATGACAATTAGATGTCTACTACAAAGGAGGTAGATGTTTGGACACTCAAATGAGAACTAATATTAAATTTTAAACACTAAATACATACGAGGAGAAAAGTCCAACTAAACCCTAAACCGGAATACATACGATAGAGAGGAAGCTTTGGAGGTGAGTGACAGGCAGTGCGGTGGAGTTGATCAGCGAAGATGGTGATGTGAGAACAAGGGATTTTGAAGGAGGATTCGAAATGTTTGGGTTTCAAACAACACAAAATACTAAGAGTACGTTTGGTAGGTGGTAATCTATCATTTAATGTAATCAAGATTATATTACAAGGTTGATTACTTTGTTTGGTATCAATTTAACCATGTAATGTAATGTGATCTGGATTACGAAGTAAAACTCATGTAATCTAGATTGCATTACAACCTAAAAATTATTATGTCAAAAATACTCCTCTTATCTCATCTAACCACACCTGAATAAATTTGTCGACACCACCTCCCTCCGACCACCCCCTGCCCGACCGTCGCTCGCCGCTGCCCGACCGCCCAGTAGAGACGACAAAGGATATTTTTATCATTTTATAATTATATAAATTACATTCCTTATAAAAATTAATTGATACCAAATAAAAAAATATATAATTGTCCTTGTAATCAAAGATCACATCGAACACATTTCCAAACATAGTAATGTAATATGAATTACATTACATTACAAAGTTGATTACATTGCAAGCCTGATTACATTATATGTAACCAAACGTAGCCTAAATGTATTGAGTTTTTTCACGCCCGCACAACTAGTTTAGGGCTTCAACGCGAACCGAACTGGAAACTAACTAAACCCGGCCAAATAGTAGATTGGGAACAGATTGGTAAATATAAAAAAAGTGGAGCGCCCATTTGATATAGGATTCAAATAGGAAGCTTCTTTGACAATTCGGTAAAAAAAGAGCGCTGACTTTTGCCCAAAAGAAAATTAAATAAAAAAGAATTAGTTTAGTTATACTAAAAAAGAAGGAAAGAAATGATGGGCGAGCTTAACGTGAAGTAGGCCATCGAGTTCGCAAGCCTACTGTAACCTTATGATCAACGGCCGCTGCAAACTCGCGAGCTGTGAGCTCATGGCTTGGCCTAACCATGAGCCCGCGAGGAGGTTCCAAACTCGCGAGAGCCTGGCTGTGAGCTTCCAAGGAGGCTGCAAACTTGCAACCAGGTGACTGCCACAAACCAGCCACAAGCGGGCAACAAGTTTGTAGTTGCGTTCGCGGCAAGCAGCATTCGACAATGGGCACGCTCACAGAGGAAGGAAATATTGTTTCATTTTGAGTGGATAAAAAATATGACCAAATTCAATCCACAAATGGAGATGGATTGGAATTTCATTCTTACACTAATTTTATTTCAAATCAACAAAGAAAAAACTATCCTAACTCTTGTGCAATCCATCTCCGTCCTTCAAAGTAACAGAACTACAGTAAAAAAAGCCTTCACCTCCGACACTAATCTACCTAAATCTAAAAATAAATAAATACAAAACTAAAAATTTCACTAGCAATTTAGTAGGCATATCAATTTTATATATTTGAATGGAAACTTTGACAAACGGTAAAATTGATGCCGTATAATTTGAAGGTCACGGGTTTTAGTCACAAAAATAACATGTTACCCATAAAATTACATACAATAAACTATTTTCTGAAATCCACATTGATTGGAGCTTCGTACACAAAACTATCCTCTATCAATTTCATATATTTACACGAGAGACATTTACTTTAATATAATAAAAGTGCACCAAGTTTCATGTATATTAATTTTATAAATTTGTATGAAATGCACAAGTAAAAAAGAGAGTATTTCATTAATTTATGGACTTCATCATATGATTTGGATCAAAACCCAGTACTTGCTACTCAAAACAATATGCTGATAGCAGAAAAATAACGGTATGCGTTTCAAAACAGATCAGACTGTTGCTTTTGGAAAATAAATTTTTGAAAGAAACCGATAAAACATGTGTATATTTACACGAGTCTTCGAAGACATATTGCTGTATAGGAAGGAGTTATGTTTGAGCAAGTACATACAGTCAAAAGAGGGGCCCCTTCTGCAATGACTCCATGTTTGAGATTTGATAGCAGGGTCGCACTGGAGGAAAGCATCATGAAAGCTGAGGCCTTCCTGCCATGAATTATATGAGAGAATGAACAATTTTTTTTAACTCATGAAACTTACAAGAATCAGGAAAAATTTTAACACAAAGGTTTTAATCGGGTATTCATACTTCATCAAATAATATCAAATAATCTTCTGATGGTTAATTCATATACCTCTTAGTGAAAATGGTATTCCAGGCTGTTATTGTTCTTTACTTTTCACTGAAAGCCAATGACCCATTTCGTCTCCTAAGAGCCAACTGTGTATCCAAGATCTGCGTCTCATTCACTAAAGAGGTGACAGCTTAGTGGCACAAGTTCACAATCCAAATGGTCGGTTGTACAAATCACCAGCACTTGAAAAGTGGATCTTGTTTTCATCAGTGCTTCTATAATGGTCACTGAGGCCAATTCTATCATTTCTGAAGATCTCGTCCATGCTGAGATTAGTGCCAATAAGCATGTTGTTCCAGGCATCCCAATGGTTATTCGAGTATACTGTGTTTCTTGGTTGCCCGAAGGGCAACTGCGGTAATGGAGAAAGCCCTGTATGTCTTTGCGCTAAAAGTCGTGATGCGTTAAAAGCATCATTTAACGAGTATGTTTCCCCCAGATGATTGGGCATGCTCATGTTCTGATGAGAAGAAATGGCCTGCTGAGACATTAGGTGAAGTCTCTGATCACCAACAGAATTGATAAATTGGGCAGGAAATGATGAATTCGATCTGAATATAGAGTTATTTGACTCAACAGGTATCTGACTCTTCCCGATAGCCAATATTGCAGGATCAACAGGTATCTGACTTTTCCCGATAGCCAATATTGCAGGATCAACAGGTATCTGACTCTTCCCGATAGCCAATATTGCAGGATCAAGGAACTCCAGATCACTGGAATGACCAACTGAATGTGATTGGTAATGATTTTCACCTGAAGAAAAGCCATGCCTATGAATTCCACAAGGCAAAAGTTACGAGAGTAAAATAGTAAGATAACAGAATGCACAAACCTGAGCTGGCCGTCTCGTATGACTGGTTAAATCTATTTTGAGAAGAAAACCCCGGAGGAGGTGCTCTGGTTGTGACTGAGAATCCAGGCGGAACTGCCATCTTGGCCCTCACAACACCTTCAATCAATAAATAAGGATTTTCAATAGATAAAAATGAAGGTACCAGAGACGAAATTAGAAAAACCGATCAAGCATTAAGTAAACTTGCAATAACTTTGAAAAGGTAAAGCATTGAAGAAATTGGTTTCAGAAAACGGATACAAGAATTAGATAGTAAGGGAGATGTAGGGACAACCTAATCAGTATAATTAACACATCCACTACTTCAGATGTTAACCATAGATACAAGCAGATTAAAAACAAGTGAAATATTATCTTCATTTTAGATTAAGAATTGCATAAACAATTGATTATTACAGTGGACAACTTTGATCATGCACCCTTAAAGGGCTGGCAATTCTCGTATTATCATATTAAGTGTGTCATAAGTGGGTTGTCTAAAATACAACTATCTAACATCCCTCTAGTTTGATTTGGACTGCTTTCGAAAACTTCACAAGAAGTTATTCTACTTTTAACTAGTGAAAATGAGTGGTTCCATGTAAAAACAGTAAGAACAAAAGTTATTATACAACCAATACAAAGGTAAATAAGGTGCAATTAGAAGGAATTAAATGGAAAAAAGGATAATAATAATGATAACAAACAAATTACTGCACATCAAAAATTTTTTACTATGACAAACATTTATAAGTGTGTGTAGAAACTAATAAGAAACAGTCGTACCAGAACCGTTACACCTATCAGATGAATTTTCACCATTTTTGCTAATACAAGGACCCTGAGAACCATTGAACTGGAATCCATTGGGGAAACTATCTTTGTATAAGTTTAATGAGGAGCAAAGCCTCTGAGTGTCAGTAGTTTCTCTAACATGAGATTCAAGGAGACTTGATTGATTTTCTTTCCGGGCAAAGGAAAATCTTGACTCATTATTGCTTGAACTTTTCAATGAACTGGATGTGTTAAATGCATCTTGCTTTTGTGTTTCACCCAGCAGCTTAGCCAAAGTGTTACTTGATGATATTGAATCATCCCATGGATCAAATTCCAGTGACAAAATATCTGAAATAATACTGCTCTCTCTGGTTTCATCTACGTCACTGTTAGCCCTAGTTAGATCAATTCGTTCTAATCTTGTATTTTCTTCCCTGAAGTTGTACCCAGGATTCCCTGGAGTATTCCTCTTTGAAGTATTTGTGTTTACATCATCCTCTCTGTGCCCATTGTGTACAACAAAGTCTTTGCCACCAAAGGAGCCATTGGCCATCTCTAGCCTCCTATCCAACTCCAGAGACCTATCAACAACTACTGGTTGTTTATTCCCAAACCCATTACGCAAGGAAGTAGAACTAGAAGAATATTCAATATTATCCTGGTAATTTAGATAAGACAAAGGCTGAATGTTATGCACTTTCAACAGATCTTCCATCCCATCTTTTAGAGATATCAGATGTTTCTTTTGTGGTTGTTCATCCATGCTCAATGACACAGGGGCTGAATCAAAATCTTGACTTGATGGCAACACAACTGGAGAGACATTAGAGAGCAAGGTCTGATGTTCACCAACATCTTTTAAATGTTTCAATTTTGAGCTGTCCACATTAACTGAGGAAAACCTTAAGGCCAGACTCTGTATGTCACCATTGATAATAGCTGAATCATGTTTAACAGCAACAGGATCAGAGTTGCTGTGGTGTCTAACATGACTAGTCATAGTATTATTTCTTGACATTGTGTCATCACTAAAATCCGTACCCTTGTCTTCAGGTATTTTATCAAGAGAAACAGATAGGCCATTTGGAGAAACCTGGGGAATTTCAGTTGTATTTGGGACGACCTGAGTTGGTGAATGGGCTAAAGTATGCAGTTGGCTCCCAGTGCTCAGTCTTAGAGAATCAGACCCACTAGAACTGTCATCCAAATCTTCCACTTCTTCCTCAGGCTTCGATGTGACATTAATATCATCATCCCATGAAGACCTTAAAGGACAATCTCTATAATGAGCTATCTCCAAAGGCATAAACGACTGTGAATCTACACAATTACCAAGTTGCAACAATTCTGATGATCCTGATATGGCACCACCTACATTACTTTCAGACACCTTTGGAATTATAACCACTTCATCAGGTTTTCCAGAAGGTTTATTGACATGCTATTGGTAGAGCAGGCAAAGAATAACTTTTGCTAGTCTCTAGTACCTTCTGCTTGGAAAGAGTTTGAGTGCATTGCACACTAGAAGCCAAACCACCAAGCCCCCTGCAAGTGATCAGAATAGTAATAAAAAATTGCTTGCTAATAACTAACTTACAAGGAATGTACCATGAAGTAGCTATTGGTAAAGCGTTGGATTTCCCAAGACTACTATTGGGAAGAGAACCCCTGACTTGGCTTGAGGCATTCTGTATGAATATATAGAAGAAGGAATGAGCTGTAAATATGTAAGAATAAAAGGCATAATGTTGATAAGGTCTCTTAAACAGTAGGAAATTATGTAAACATGTGCCGCAGGTGTATAAGCTTACATTACAGGAATTCTTGACTGGAGGCTTGTCTGAGCCTATTCCAGAACAAGCAAAGTCTTCTACCGTAGAAGGAAACAGATTTCCTGATCGTCGTTGTGAATTGTTCACAGAAGTCTGCTGAATGGTACACCTGCAATGTCACAAGATAAACTATTCATGCATTAAATACAATTGCAAGATCAAGTTAATGAGGCACATTACCCTAAACTGAAAACATGTGTGTGTCCAAAAAGCAAAACAAAAGACTGGAATTCCTAGCAAGCCAATCCATAGGCAATCTGACTCTTTAGACTGGATAGCTTTAATGCTAATGTAGGCTACAGCATTTTTGAGCTTAGAATGCAGAATTGCCTGATGTCATATCGACCAAACTAGAAAAAATATCAGGACATCCACTTAGGAACTACCACATGAGATATACCTAAGACGTTTAAACGCAATCTGGCACTTAGTAAGATTATTCATATCGTTAACATTTCCACCTTAACTTATCCAACTTGGTTACTAACCATTAGCAACTTAAGCAATACTACATAAGATACTGATTCATTTGAAAGGAAAAAGGGAGACTACGTATGAGGATGAACCTGGGTAAGTGGCAGTATATATTTTTCAAGGTGGAATACCACACTCATTCTAGACTGTAAAACATATCTTTGAACACATATCAGTTAGGATGTACAAGAAATACTATGCATGTTTAAATGCTTGATTAAGGACCATTGTTAGAAGAAATGGTAAGGCAATGCTAGCATATACACTTTAAACAACTTTTTTAAGTGAAACTGCTACTGCTACGTACGACTCCCTATATTCATTGTTGAGAACATCTAAACCAGTATTGGAATGAGATTGAACCCTGATTAAGGGAATTTAGCTTATAAACCTTTTTAAAGCAAACTTGAACCCCAACAAATAGATTACCAAATACACTAGGTAAAATCAAATGACCCACTTGGCTGCTTTTAGCTCAATTATGATTCATGACTAGTCAAACATTTCCTTAGACTTATCTGAGATACAAGAATGAAAATACATGGCTGTTATAGAACCAGAAGGTAGAATCAACCAGTTCAAGCAATTCCATTTCCCAGGAGATGAAGATTACATAGAAGAATTAAAGGGACAAAATGAGGAGATTATTATGGAAGTGATTAAGTTTGAACTAATAGCTTAACTTGTTTGCTAGTATGTGATCTTCCAATGTTTATTTCCATTGGTTCTTTGAAAACCTCCAAATGATTCTGCAGTAGTAAGTTTGTTACACATTGCATCACCACATACATAATTCAGAAACAATATGATCTATAAATTTTTTCCAAATGTCTAGCTCCCAACAAAAAAAAACACATGAAATACATGACTATTGCAAAAATGGTGTTGAAAATTTTCAAAGTGAATTCAAAATAAGCACATAAATGCAATTACCAACTGAGAGACAAATGTCCAAAGATACGGTTACTAACTCAAGGGTGTAATCACGATAGACAAACATCTCATTGCAGTAGGAAGTCAAGAATTTAAAGCACATGCAAACTTCATTGGGGAAGATACCTAGTATATGCTGAAATTATCTCATCTTTTGTAAAGCTATCCTCCTGGCTACCAATATCATGCAGATACAGACAATCAGGATTGTTGCAGATCTGAATCAATACAAAAACTCAGAATAGGAAGTCTGGTAGATAGACAAGCTTGAAAATAGGTAACCTCTGAGAGAAAAAAATATATATATAGAATTAGCATACCATGTTCCTTAACCAAGCACGACAGTATTTCGTGGTGCCAAAGCATGCTCTGATAAAGACAAAGTGTCAGAAAGAATATTAAACAATGTGTCCAGAAAAATCAGAGATCAGGTTATGCGCTTACCTCAAGGATTTACCTTCAAGAACATAATTGTGTGTGTCTTGTATGCATCGAGCAGCCTCCTCCTCTTTGGCATATGTGATGTACCTAACCAGCAGAGATTACATGAAAATGCATTACACTGGAGAGAGGATTAAAAAAACTACATGCATGAAATTAGTTGCAAGACAATCTTTGCCTGTCTAACAGAAAGGACAAACAGTAGAGCTCATTGACAGCAGCTTAATTGATCAACTACTTTACGAACTTGCATGCCTAACTGTTTGGAAATGACTAAAAATTTACAAAGTGTGAATTCAATAAGAATTATAGTTACGACCCAAGAGACCTACCGAAATTGAGAACTCCATAATAAAGGTAAATTAAGATAAGCAAAGCAACAGCTTTGAATAAGAAAAATCAAAGAGAGAGTTTGGCTTTTTACTTACACGCCAAAGGTGTTGTTACTTGATATTTTCTGGGAAGAGGTGCCAGCTGGACGAGAAATTGAAATCTTTATAACTTTACCATACTGACCAAAATATTCCTTACGCTCAAGAATCTGATAACAATAGTAGTCTATCAATAAATGGGAAGGGTACAATTTGATGTATGAAAACTGGTGAAAATTGCCAATGTACATACATTTTCGTTGCATAAATTGGTAGGTAACCCAGTTATATATACAAGGTTTTTTTGCATCACTCTAACACCACTAAGGTGCTTCATGGCATCTGGAGAACTCTTGGGCTTTGGTCTTTGAGACCTTTGCTTTTTCTCAGAGTACACTTCAGCCATTATCCTGTCCTCGGTGCAAGAGATATGTTGTACCATTTCTTAGTAAAGAGCAGGAAAATAGATGGTTTTTGTTGGAATAAAAGATGAATGTGTATGCAAAAACAAGAACCTCTCAGAACTAGCGGAAGCCATTTTGATGACTCCGTCCTTATCATAAGGTGTACGACAAGCGGGACATCGAGCTTCAGTGTCGTCCTTTTCAGCCATTTCAATTATATGGTGCCAGCACCACACACATATCTTCACATAAAAATGGAAAATTAGACAATAAAATATATTTTTTTTTGCCTAATGACCCAGACATTTTAATCTAGAATAAGCTTGATAACATTACACTAAGGTTGTAAACCATGAACAGGAGCAATACTACCCTTGCCGGTATAAATAGGTTTCAGAATCAGGAAACACTAGACAAAACTTTTACCTCATATCCACATTTGCAAGGCTTTAGCTGCTGGTCAGTCAAATCCATTTCCTCCGCACACAAAGGGCAAGTCCTTTCTCCGTCTTCACTCATGGTCCTACTTCATAAGACAATGATTTCCAACCGATCAATCGGTAACAAAAACAAAATGCAGACGACTCCCTGATTTCTTCCAAAATCCGACCACTACAAATGTATAGCAATAAATAAATAAGAAAGTTGATAGCACATGCAGAGCTAAAAGTATCGTCTTTAACCAACTCAACCTTGAATATTAACAGCCCATAACAAGATTCAGATTTCCTGAACAAATCAAATCTATTCTCAGACACAGCCAGAGTAAAATGCCCCATAGATCCATCCAACGCAACCAAGACTTCTCATCCAGAGCATTGGGAAGAAAAATCGAATAGGAAATTCAAATCAAATATCGTACGATTATCCTTGCCAGCAAATAAAATTAAGAAAACAAACAGATCTGCGTGAATCTAACCAAGACGCCGATGACAACAGAAAAAAGTATGACCGATCGGGACGATCGGAGAGGGGAAGATAGATTACGTTGAGGATGTTTGAAGCCAACGGATTGGGCAGGGAAGTCTGGGACGGAGACCGAGCGACGACGCAGAACGAGGGGTCAAGAAGAAGGCGAAATCTTTCCTTTTGATCGATTTTTATTTCACATCATTTGGTCTCGCTTTCGTCATTATGTAATTATTAAATTTTTATTTTGGTAAATTACACATGTGTCCTTTCATTTTTTTTTTTTTTAATAAACTCTATATTATTCAAATTCATTTTATAAGATAATTAAGTCGAATCTAAAATAAAAATTATTTTTCAAATTTATCTTTATTTCTTTTTTATGAATTTAGTTTAATACTTGAGCTTAATTTATTTAGAGGTTAATGAGTTTTTAATATGAGCTTGTTTAATTATTTAAAAATTTTATATATTTTAAGCTTGATTGGTTATTGAATTTGATATCATAAACTCATTTTAAGAGATTCTTTATCTATTTTTAAATTAGATAAGAATTTGTGGCTATTGTTTATGAAAATTATTTATGAACAGGTTATCACCCTAAATATGAAATATGAAATATGAAGTTCAACATCAAATTTGTTGATACTTGTTTATACATTATTTTTTTAGAAAAATAAAACAATCTATTATATTTTTTATTTTAAAAATATTCTTATTTGAATATTGGAGAACTTATCAAAAACTTACTTCTCAAAATTACTTTATAACTCTTGTACAACATGCTATAATAATAGAAATTCATGAAACAAATTAAATATATTTTTCAAATTTTTAAACTGTTTTAAATAATTGATAAATAAATTAATTAATTAAATGGCATAAACGGGATGGAACTGATCGGAATCCGAGAAGTCGCGATGCCACGAAACGGAGCTTATTCTCGTCGCCGTCGACGACTTCTCCCTTCGCCTGCTCCGGCGAAGCCGCTTCGACTTCACCACGAAGTACGTCATGGCGGCGATCACTCCGGCCATGATGACACCGCCGACCACCGTCACCAGCACCCCCGCCCACCGCACCCTCCGTCCCACCACGATGTACGCCGCCGACTGGAAGGCCACGGTGGTGCACACCGACGCTAGCCACATGAGCTTGTTGATCACCTCCACCACCCTCCTCTCCGCCCTGGTCTCCCTCCGTACCACCGTGATCTGCACCACGACCACCGCCAGTGACGTGAACAGAGCAACCGCGTTGGAGAGGAAGAAGACGCGGAATGGGGTGCCGCGGGCGGCGACGGCCGCGCCGTTGCGATCGTCGCTGCCTCCGGGGACGGAGAAGATGGAGGCGAAGGCAACTGAAGCGAAGAGGACGGCGACGACGGTGACGGAGTTGGTGGCGTTGGCGATGCCGTCGCGGTGGAGCTTGCGGAGCTCCTTGGCGATGCCGTGGACATTGCGGTTCGTCTTCCGGCTCTGCTCCAGCTGGGTGAGCACGTCGTGTTTGATCTCCTTGACGGCGCGGCGGAGCTCGCCGTCGCGGGGCTGGTTGAGGTCTTGTGCGCGCAGCGCGCCGTGGCGGGAGAGGATCTCGCGGATGGCTGCGGACTCATCGGAGAACGTCAGCTCGTCGACCATGTCGTACGCCGTCTTGTGCTCCCTCGTCAGGGCGTTGACGTGGGTGTCGGGCAGTAGAAGAAGAAGATTCACTATCTGAATTAATCGATAAAAAAATATTTAAAAAAAAAAATCTTTTGAAATTAAGAATAGACGTTCTCCGGTGGCGGTAAAGATCCTGAGTACCTCTGCTCTCTTCTTTCTGGTGGCGACATGCAACGCCGTGTTCCCGAACTTGTCCGGCATCATAACGATGGCGGGATCGGCGTCCACGAGCGCTGTTATCACGTCATGGTCGCGGCCCTTGGCGGCCATGTGCAGCGCTGTCTGCCCTTTCGCGTCCGTCCTCCGGGCCAGCTGTGGGTCCTTCTCTAGCAGAGCCGTCACCGCCGCCGCGTGGCCGTGCCGGGCGGCGAAGTGCAGGGCGTTCTTCCCGTTCCGCTTAGCCGCCTCCACCATGCTCACCTCCTGCGCGAGCAGCAGCTTGATCACCTCGGTGTGCCCTCTCGACGCCGCCGAGATCAAAGGGGTGGTGTTCGACGGCCCGAAGGTCTTGCTGAGGAGCGGATCGTGGCGAAGCAGCAACTCCACGACGTCTGCGATCGATCGAAGACATTGTTTGTTGATTAATTAAGCCGGGTTTTAATGGAGAAGAAGATCGGAAGGTTTTATTTTGTCCACCTTGACGTCCTTCTTTGACGGCGACGTGGAAAACGTCGAAGCCGGACCTGTTCTTCCGCAGCAGGCCCTCTTTGTCGGAGTACTTAAGTAGCTCCGCCATCACGGCTAGGTGCCCCTTCTCCGCCGCCGTGAACAGAGCCGTCTCCCCGAACACGTTCGTCTCCTGCACGATCGCGGTCATCTCCGCCGCCATCTCGTCAACCCCCTCTCCCTCCTCCATCTGCTCGGCCACGTTGGCGAGGATCCGCAGCACCGCCGCCAGGTCGCCTCGCCGCGCAGCGAGGTGGAGCTCGGTGTCATTGTGCCGCCCCGTCACCTGCTTTACGTACTTCTTCTTCGGCTTCTGTTTCTGGTCCATCTGCTTGTCGGAGCTCGACGGCGCCAGCTCCGGCGTCCCAATTTTGTGATCCTTCTCCTCCTCTGCGACAAATAGGAATCAAATTTACGAGCGGAAAGGCAATAAATCACTCCGGAAGGTACAAAGGCGGTACCTTTCTGGGCCTCCATGGACGTTAATGGCGGCGGCCGCTGCTCGAATGCGGCGGCGGGCGGCAAATGGGATTGATTAAGCATTCTGGGAGCGATTGGGGGACGGCTGAGGAGGGAGGCTAAAAAGGAGGCAGGGGGAGGTGGTGATGGGCCTGATGGCGATGTTGCAGGGAGGAAGGAGCGAGGAAGGAGAACGAGGGAGAAATGCGCACGTCTCGAGCTTTTTCTTCCTCGTGGCCTCTTGATCTCCCACCGAGAGAATGAAACGCCGCCGGCCCCACCGCCACTGCATTTGGCGACAAGGCGACGACGACCAACGACTCGCCCACCAAAATGGAGTAAAGAGTTCACTTCTTTATATATAAATTTAACATTTATCCGAAATAGAGGAATTATGTTTCACGTTTACTATGTTTATTTTGTCTATCAAATTTATTATTTTTTAATTCTTTTAAAAAAAAATTAAATCATTAAAATAATCTCCACTAAAATTTTATAAATATCTAAATTACAAATCCTACTTTTTCAAATTGCCAAATTCATATTATTTCAAAATATTATTTTCCCTTTCAGGGCTATCATCAAATTTTATTATTTTTGAACTTTAAGTTAACTTATTAGTGCTCTTTTATTTTTTAAATAGAATATATAAATATTATTTAAAAAAAAAACAAATATTTTAAAGAGTCAGGATAGTCCAAGAGACTAGACGCATGGGCCGAGCTAACCTAGGTACGGTCAAATTGGGTCAAACATGAAAGGAGAAAGATTGACGGAGGGAATTAGGTTCAGTACTCACACCTCTGGTGTAAGAGAGCTCAGGAACATTAGATGTTCGATATTCAAGCTTGGGTGCGAGAGAATTTGGGAACGTGAGATGTTTTAGCACTCGGGTCTCGAGCGTTTGTGGGTGTGGAGTTCTAGGTGCCGGCAATTCAAGCTCGAGGAAGTTCCAAGAATAAAAGCATCTCCAATGCAAGATTTGTGTGAGGTTTGTAAAATTAAAAAACCTCAATAAAAAAGTGTTAATCATTGTAGGAATAAAGTTTGAGGTTTGTAGTTCAAAAGCATATTTGAGTTTTTTAAACTTACTTTTTTTGCCTCGAAATTCATATAATGTGTATGTAGTTATGTAATTACATGTGATTGAATAAGACAATATAAAAATCAATTAAAGCTTTAACTATTAGAGATGTTTTAATAAGTTTTTAGAATATTAATGTGATATGATATTGTATATTGGAATTATAAAAAAAAATTATGTAGAATTCTAACTATCGGAGATGTCTTTACGGATGATAAGTATAACTCCAAGGTGAATCCTTTTAGAAAGGAGCTGCAAGCAATGAATAGTTCGGATCCTCTGTCCCGCGCCTCTCTCTGTCCCCGTGTCCCACTCACATTACGTGAGGAAAAAAACGTAAGT
>JBAMIE010000055.1:2923947-2941656 GCA_037177295.1 Kaempferia parviflora | reverse complement strand
TTAAGGATATTATTGTCATTTAACTTAAAAATTAAGTTTGAAAGTAATTATTCATCAAACACTCAAACTTTACCTTGAATCAGCTTTTGACTTATATTTCCAAACACTCCATACTTTAACTTCTCACGAACTTCAGAATAATCACTATAAGAATCACTTTTCAAGAAGCAAAAGCTCTCTCAAACAGTGCCTAAGCATGGTTGAAAATAGAGGTCCAAAGTTTGTTCACGAGCTCCAAAAATATTTGATTCATCTTTAAATTTATCGAATTAATTTAAACATGTTCAATAATTTTTTTCAATCGAACTGCTCACAAACCGGTTACAAATTGATCTCAAATCAAACTCTATTTATATTTTATAATTTTAATATAAATATGCTCAAATTAAATTTGAATAACTCGAACTCGAATTTAAGTTATTTGGAGCTATAATTCAATTCTATTCCAATCCAGGTTCGAATAACTCAAGCTCCTATTCGATTCCGTTCGTTTGCACAGGTGGGCTCTAAAGCCCAAGTCAGCTACTGTAAGTTGGGTAGTTATTGGGCCAACGACGAGCCTAGGCCTAATAAAAAAAATAGAGAAAAAAAGTTTTTTTTTAAAATAAACGTTATTATTCACGATTTGCTAGAATTCGAAAATGAAGGGTTCCTTTTGCTTAATCGCCGAGGGGTTTCACATGGTCGCATTTGATTCCACTCCTTTTTGATTCGAACGTCTGCAACGGCAAAAAGGCCAATTTTGAGACGCGAACGCGTCAATCCGATCCCCAAATCGAGATCTGCTCCTTGGCAGTCCTCCTTTCGGTCCCAGATCGTTCTCTTGCCTCCGTTACGAGATCGGCACTCTTTTGAGTTCGGATTAGGGCGCTCGAGATGGGTTCCAAGGATGAGAAGCCCACCAGCAGTGGCGGTTTTTTCTCCGCAATCACGTCGAGTGTGCGGAATTGGGGTAGTGCTGTGCATAAATCTGTAAACGGGTGCGAATTTCTCTTTCTACCTAAAGATCGCTCATTGTTAATTCATATTGAAATGAAAGCTACTTGAAGCTTGATTCTTGCAGAAACGATTAGTTGCTTGGTTTTGTTCTGATGAATATGGTTTTAGAGGAAATTCAATACTGTAAATATGAGATGGGAAGATTTTGCCTGGTGGTCTTAAATTAAGAATTTTGTATTTTAAGGACATATCTTTGTTGCAAATAAGCCGGCAATCCAAATGAAGTCAAACCAGCGGTTGTAGAAGCAACCCAATGGTCAAAGGAGAAATTGTAAGGCTCTTCACGGAAACAGGCATCTTTAATTTTGCTCTTTTAAATCCAACAGGATCTTGTTCAATCTGATTACATAATTGAGTTTAATTGAATGACTTGAGTTGCCTTATCTATTTGGGACAATATCCACAAAGGTCCTATTTTTCTTTATGAAAATATGGAATATAGGATACAGCTAAAAACAAAATCCTTGTAGGAGGGCTCCTATAAGTGTAATAAAATGGAGTTGTATCTTATACACTTCTTCTGGCAACAGCACTTTAATGATGAATTTACTTGTATAATTTCTGATTAGTGTCTGTTGGAACAAGTAAAAATCATAGAATCCAAAAGGATGACAAATTGCAAATTGAAAATATAGCATTGATGAGGAAACTATAGAGACTAGAAAAGAGAGAAGATAGAGAGACGCTGTACAACCCAAAATATTCATGCCAAGATGCAATGATTTGTTTGAAAAAATTGGAGAAGTTGATGTTGACCAATTTGTTATCTATGATCTAGACATGCTTCATACAACTTTCATATCATTGCCATAATGGTTAAGCATATGACTAATTTTCTCGAGTAATCTTATAAATTTATAAATTCCTGTTGTGTTAATTATAGTTGTAGAATTCTGGATTTTATTTTGATGTTGTCTGCCTTTTGATCATTCAATTTTTCGTTTGTTAGCAAGAGCTTATTCAGCAAATAAATGAAGCTATGTGATTCTTTTATTGTTCACAATTTTAGTTTCTCATAAGTTTCCACGCTCATTATGACATTCTGTAGTGAAATTCTTTGCGATTTTGTTTCAACATTATTTTGTGATTTGTTCTACTTGAATGGAAATTCTGTTTTCTTAGGTTATTGGGTTACGAAGGACTTGAAGTTATCAATCCTGAAGGAGGCACTGATGATGCTGAGGAAGAAGCCCAACGAGGAAGATGGAAGCAGGAGGTAGTTAAATAATGCTTAAAAATCACATAGTAGCATAGTTAAAAGTAATTTAAGAGATACGGATTGATATTACTCATGATATAGTCATGCTTAGAGTGCAATGGTAGAATAAGATCTATGTGGCCAATCCCAGATAGTTGGGATTAACCCTGGAATTTGATGTTTTTCTCAGGTTCTTAACTGGAAAACTCTGAATCCATTGGTACTCCCACTCGGATTTCTTTGTTTTCTTTGCACTGAGGCTAAAACATTTATTACATATTTGCTTTAAGCAATCAGACGTAACCTGTCACTGACAAATAAATGATAATCAACAATGCCTCTTTCCAGTGACTTTTTATAAAATTACCTTGTTGAGATCAGAGAAAGTGATATTGTCATCTTGGCTAAGTGCATCTTTTAGTTTCTTGGCTAAGATCAACTGTTGGATTAGTTTGTAAATTTATTCGAAGAGACAAGTATATTTGCCATATCTGATATTGATGCTTCCTTAACAAGAAAAAATATAGAAATTTTCAGTTCTTTGACATGCATTACCTCGAGTCATTACAACTATGCTAAACATTACCTGATTATGATGTATTTTACTATTTATTAGGAACGAGATAGTTATTGGAGGATGATGCAGAAATACATAGGATCAGATGTAACATCAATGGTCACATTGCCTGTCATCATTTTTGAGCCAATGACAATGATACAGAAAATGGCTGAGGTTGGTGCCACTTTTAGTTTTTCTTTCTTATTGCAGCCATCATGCTTATGATGTTTTTTCTCCCATCCTCAATTCTAATCTCTATAAACTTCTTACTTGCTAGAACTAGAACTATCTCTACATTAATGAGTCTTTTGTTTATAAGTCTTACATGCCAAGATGTGGCAAAAGGCGATTCGCTCGCCTTAGCCCCCGGTCTTACATGCCAAGATGTACCAATGAATGATATGTTTACTCTCTTTATTTTTCTCCTCTTCGCATGACATTGCCACTTGCTCAGTTATGAAGGCTATGGGAGTTCCTGATACAGTATTAATATTATGGAGTATGATAACATTTGCCACTTATTGGCTCCAGATTTTTGAAAAAGTTCTCCTTTAGCAAGTATGGTGGTTTTGCATCTTGTTGATAGGAGCTTCTAGATGTGTTCTATGAATATCATTTGATCCCAAAGTCATGGGAACAATAAGAATTTGATTTGAGGCTGTTTTTGGTGCACCTACATTGCTATCATGTTACATATTCTGTCCTCTCGATACAAATTTAGTGAAATAATGGTCCTTTGTCAGATAGATACTTTCATGTGTGCTACAGAGTTCTTGGAAAACGGAAAATGTCTTGAAATTTAAAAGCTAGCACAATGCACAGACCAAAATTTCTTAGTCTGTTTTTGCAAAACCATTGAGGAAGATGCATTACATAATATACAGTGGGTTAAATTTAACTGATTCCCTTCCGTAATAGTCTTTTAAGCATTCCAGAATATGCTTCGGTATACTGAATCTTTTGTACATTCATCTTGGATGTATTGATGATTGGATGATGGGTTCTAATGAACATTATGATGGATTCAGTTGATGGAGTACTCTCACTTGTTAGATCTGGCAGATGAATGTGAGGACCCGTACATGCGTCTAGTTTATTCCTGTAAGTGTATATCTGTATCTTTTTTTACGTTAATAGTGTTGTTTGTGTATTGGGTTGCAAATCTTTTTGACGCTTTCCAGCTTCATGGGCAATCTCTGTCTATTATGCCTATCAAAGAACATGGAAACCCTTCAATCCTATCCTCGGCGAGACCTATGAAATGGTTAATCATGGCGGTCTGACATTCATTTCTGAGCAGGTTAGTCATTCTTATGCTGGAGAATTTGAGGGGAAGGCGGTGTAGCTGTTCATAATGCAAGTGACATGTGCTTTCTATTCAAATTTTTTTTTTGCCTTTACTCTTTAATCACAAGTAGACATACTTCCAGGTTAGCCATCATCCTCCAATGGGAGCTGGACATGCTGAGAATGATCATTTTACGTATGATATCACGTCAAAGTTGAAAACAAAATTTCTAGGAAATTCAGTGGAAGTTTATCCAGTTGGAAGGTGCGTTATATTGAAACTAATGATCACACACCCTTGAAATATCCCTTCTTTTGAAGCATCAAGAGTTTACAGTTTGCTGACGTTAAATTGATTCTCTATCAAGCTGTTACCTGAAGATAATCTACTTTTGATGCAGGACAAGGGTGAAGCTGAAGAAAGCTGGCGTCGTATTGGATTTAGTGCCTCCTCCCACCAAGGTTAATAACCTCATTTTTGGGCGCACATGGGTTGATTCACCCGGGGAGATGATCATGACAAACTTGACTACTGGAGACAAAGTTGTGCTATACTTCCAACCATGTGGTTGGTTTGGGTATCGATTCATTTCCCAAAATCCATTTTTCTTTATCTCAAACACTGTAGAATGCATCTCCATCTCAAATTTTTAAACAATAGTAACCTTTATGCATTAGTAGAAGGCGAGGTGATCCATTATTCTTACCAAGTAAAATAGACGTTTATTTTTTTATTTTGAGTTACTCTATCCATCTTAGCATTCTTATCTCTACTACATTATGCGTTGATTTGTAACAATTCAACACTCAAAACCAATCCAATTTGTATGCACATTGAGGCAAGTTATCATATCTGTTCCATTTTTAAATATATCTAGCTGAATATATTGACAGGGCGGGGCGATATGAAGTGGATGGTTATGTATACAATGCAGAAGAAGAACCAAAAATATTGATGACAGGGAAATGGAATGAGTCAATGAGTTGTCAGCCATGTGATCAAGAAGGAGAACCGTTGCCAGGGACCGAACCAACTGAGGTACATGATGAACTTCTGTGATCTTCTACTATTTAATTTAGATGCAAGCTCACTTGGATCTTCTTCTTATTGGTAATTCGTTGGTGTTGATTATGCTTACTCGTTTCTAAGACTCTTCGCGATTTGTCGCGATAGATATATATGTGGAGTTGCATATATATTGCTCCATCACTTTGTTCAATTCTCATTGACATTCAAAATTCATCTTTGATGTGATTACTTCGATTAAGGTATGGAGAGTTGCTGCCGCCCCAGAAAAGGATAAATTTCAGTATACCTATTTCGCACACAAGATAAACAACTTTGAGACCGCGCCTAAAAAGTTGCTGGCTTCGGATTCTCGGTTGCGACCTGATCGATATGCTCTCGAGAAAGGTGATTTGGGCAAGTCAGGTGCTGAAAAGACCAGGTGAGTCCTCACTAGAGAGTCTAACTTGACCTGTCTTATTCGATGCATTTAGAGACATCCATCATTTCGATTGTCTCAACTCATCTTATTTATTCAGATTGGAGGAACGGCAAAGAGCAGAGAAAAGAATTCGAGAGGCTCGAGGGGAGCAATTCACTCCGAGGTGGTTCAACATGACTGGCGAAGTTACCCCTACGCCTTGGGGTGACTTGGAGGTATACGAATACAACGGAAAATACACAGAACATCGGGCGAGAATTGATAACTCAGATTCAATCGACGAGGTCGATAACACCTCAATCGAGTTCAATCTGTGGCAATATAGTGATTCGGCCTCCCACTAAGAAGGTATTGCCTTGCTCTAAACTGCTTTAGTCGATCGCGAAGGATGCATTTGACCTCTTATTTAGTTTCTAAGACGCACGGTGGTATGTCAAGTAATTGTACTACTAAAAATTGTATCATGGATAGCAAACATTCTTATGTTATAGGGAATTTATAGGGTTCCCTTAGCTTCCTTTGGTCGTATCGAAGGTTTAGATGAAAAAGTGTATCGGTATCCTGATCGAGGAATGAATCAGGTAGACCAACGGGTGTGGTTTTCCCGGTTTCAGTTGTTCAAGTTGACTTGATTTAGCTAAGATGGTTTTACATTGAGTATGAATATTCCAAAGAGGTGGATTAACTAGGATCTAAAAGGGTGCATCGACTAATTACTAGTCATGACCTATATCATCATACCATACTGACAATCTTGTCGAACCGAAATTGTTGCCTGAGTTAGTTGGTTAGGTAAGACAATTCCAACAACATAGCAAAATGGAAGGTGACAAGTTTTGAAAATCGGAAGACATTTCATTGTGGTAGGGCAGTGTGAAGGGAAAGGAAGATAATGGAATAAGAAATTCGCCTTCACCCACCACCCTAATTTACTTTTGAAAATTTTGATTTATAAATTAAAGAACAGTTATTTGATTCATGAAATTCAGATCAGATGCATCTCTTCGATCGACCAAGTCACTCTTTGTGTTTGTTATCGACGATGTATTCACCCTTTATGTTTGTTATTGTCGATGTGTAGTCGTTTTACTTATCGTTTGTTAAGATACTATGCAAGTAATTTATACATTCATTTAGACAAGGGCGAAGAGAAGTGCTAGCCTACTTGGGCTTTAGTCAGACACCAATTACCCTAAATAGGTATATTTTCTCAACCATTGCATTTAGGTAAGGTAGGTAGAGGTTAGGATTAGATCTCTTTTAAAGATCATATTATCGATAATTATCTTTAAAATATAAGATGGATCTATTGTCGA
Organism: Kaempferia parviflora; assembly: GCA_037177295.1. Lineage (NCBI taxonomy): Eukaryota > Viridiplantae > Streptophyta > Magnoliopsida > Zingiberales > Zingiberaceae > Kaempferia > Kaempferia parviflora. The sequence continues at coordinate 2,934,849 of JBAMIE010000055.1, read as the reverse complement.
ACAATATTATTTTGACACTCATTAGATATTATCATTTTTTTTTCACATGTAATCAATGCCCATCTTATAAAAGTCTTCATTTTAGTCCCCATAAAACAAATATTTGTGTATAATAATAATTTATAATATATATATTTTTAAAATAATTTATTACTATTCCTATTAGATTGGATAATTATATTATATTTTACACCGAATTATTTGTGTTTTTCATATATTGTTGAAAAGTTTTAAAATCAGAGCTAAACAATTTTTTTCCCCATATTTCCAAAATCCGACCTGTTATTATTTAAATAAAAAACCTATAAAATCAATTTTTTTCAGCACCATTTTCTTAAAAGAAATGACATTCAATTAGCAGAAGTCAATCATTTTTAAATAGTATTTATTATTCCTGAAAACCAATTTAGATTAAAAAAATGTGTAAATTTATTTGATTAAATTTAATATTTTATGTAAGTTGGCAAAAAATAAAAAAGAAACATTTTTTATATTTTTTTTAATAATACGCTCCACCTCATCTGTCCTCTTATAAAATTACATAATTATCTTCAAGTGTGTATTCAATAGATTTTGAATGTTTTGACAGGCTAAATTTAAATTTAAATTCTTAATGGAGCGAACTTGACTTGTACAACAATATTCATATTATAACCCATATTATTCATCTAATATTTATATTATACCAATTATGATTTTATAAATATTATAAAATTATAGTTATTACAATACATATTATCATGTTCAACAATATTCATATTGTAATAATTACAAAATATAGCTACTATAATATTATAGTAACTACTACAATCCGGACTTACCGTGTTCACGCAACTGGCCAGGTTTAAACTTGAGATCGCTTATCAAAATGTCAAAACCAAACGAATATTGCATCTAAGGGTAGGTATGTAATTTTACAAAGGTGGGTACCCTATAAAACATAAAAAACAGACGTTATTTTTTATAATTGTACCCCGAACTAGAGTGCAACTGTAAAGTGCTTCATCGATTAACTAGATATCTATGGATCAATTTTTAACTGCAACCACTATAAAATTAATTTTCTCTAGGTTTGTAAATAAATCAACTTTTATGGTATTTAAACTTAAGATAACTGAACAAAGTCGAGCTAAATCTAAAATGAACTAAATCGTTGAAATAATTATTCAAACTTTACTTTATTTCTTATATATGAGCTTGATTCGTTTAGATTCAAGCTTATTTAATTACTTGAAATTTGTACATGTTAAACTTGTTTGATTAGTTATTGAACCAAGCTTAAATTTGTTTGTCCATTTTAAACGTTTGTTTATTTATTTAGTAAGTTGATAAGAGTTTTATTGATAAACATGGTTTATGAATATTATTCATGAATGTTATTCAAGAGCATTATTCACGAACATTGTTCATGCAAGTTGTTCATGAATATATTTACGACATTGTTCATGAACATTAAAGAGTCAAATACATATGTGCTCAAGTTTGTTTAGTTAAATGAGTTGTTCACCTTTGTTCATTTAATGATTTTGTGTATATTGAAAGAACATAAATAAACTCTTACCAAACATAACACCAAACTTATTCACGACTGTTCGATGCGTTTACAACCCTAATTTTCTCTAATGGGAAACAACCCTGGAACACTAACTGTGGATTAACGAGTCATTCATACTTTAAGATTTATTTTGATAGCCGGTGAAAAATTTTATAGGTTAGACCGGACACCTACAAGACTATTTAATTAAAGACTAGATATTAGATCTTTTTGCTTTTTGTCTCTTTTTTTAAACAAATTAAACTCCAAGATGATTAAATTCATAGCAGCAAAAGGCATCAATCATTTCATTAGCAGCATCAGAACTATTTACAGAAGGATACCATAATTAATTTATTAATTATTGATCAATCAAGGGAATATTTTCCTTCATCAAATATATTTTTTTTTCTGTCTGAGATAAACGCAGGATTTCAAGAGGCATCGGATCACTGCACAGATTATTTTTGCGGCTCTAACCGTGATCTTAACATCACCGGTAGTAAGTTTACTACTGTACGAAGGCTCATTGTTTTTTACGGAGATCCACGAATCTATAATTTTATAGATTAGGAAATGATTCACACCTTAATTATTATTAGATTGAGGTTGTAATTATTTGTGATCTATTGACGGGTTCATCCGCCCATCTAAATTTAATTTGGATTAGAGTGGGTGGCTGGAGGCTACCCGGAGGTCGTCGCCTCGTCGGAGATAGTACGGTTACCAAGTTGTTGGTCACCGAGGGAGATCGGCCTCTGGGTGACGACCTTCGACCGTCCACCCAATCTAAACTACAACCTAAATAGGCGTGTGAATCCGTCAAGAGACTACGAATACAATTCGATCACAATTAATGTGTAGACTAGAGGATATGCTCTCTTATTTTTTTTTTATATATTTAATTTTCAAATAGATTAATTTTAATGGAGACCAATTCGATTTTATGAAAATGATCCATTTAGGGCAGCCAACGTTATACACGCATAATGAACTCGTACCGTAACTGAAATTCAATCAACTTAGATGCCTAAGGGAGAAAGGATCCCTTTCAACACTATAATAATTATTTCGATGAAAACTGCTACAGTGCTATTAGAGTCAAAATTGCTGATTAACAAGTACAAAATATTTTTATATATAATACAGGTGCTGGGACTGCGTCAGATTAATCCCAAAGAGAGATGATTAAACTTACGACAAAAGCTCTTTCCTCTTAGTTTATTTATGAGATAAATAGGCCCAGAGGATAGATGTCATAGTTAGAATTTACTTTAATAAATTAGAAATCTAAGTTTAAAACTTAATTACGGTATATTATATTATTGATATTTTTTTATATGGATAGTGAATATGAGAATGTTGACTTTTAGGATAGATCTCTACACTTTTCTGATTTACCTAAATAACTAATTGGGAATTTACCGGATCTCTAAAATATTTAGAATTCAAGTTCTTATGCTTATTTATTCCCTAGTATTTTACCATGCATCATCTCTAAGGGCATCCCTAATGGAAACTCCCTTGGGGACGTGGCAATGAGGGAGGTTCCTCCCTCTGACAAAGGTGCTGCTCAACATTCTTTTTCATCTCTTTTTTTTTAATTATTTTTTTTGAAAAAAATATTTGTTAATTATTATTTTTTATTTATTAAATAAAAAAATAAAAAGAGGGTAGAAGTTCATGTTAAGAACATATAAGAAATTTTTTATTCGTTAATTATTTTTTTATTAATGTTATTCCGGTTACTAATAATTTATGGATTTAAATTTTATAAAATTTTAATTATATATAAAGTAAAATATAAAGAAGAGATAATAAATATATATAATGAAAAAATATAGGACCCACTAAAAAGTTGTTGAGATATTTTTTTATAGTGGAGAGATATATAAGGTTTTTTACTTTTGACGTGATGAATATGTGATAACGAAGGAGCTCTCCGAGAGGTTTCACGACTGCGAATGCTCTAAGAGCACTTATAACAATTTTAATATTGAAGCAGTCTTAACTAAGTAAAAATAGATTCCATTAACTTGGATGTTAAGTAATTTTTGCCAAAGCCTTTAGTAAATAATGATATTTTTGGAATGAAAAATTAAGATCGGACATCTTTTAATTTCTATCCATTTTAGATTGTTTCTTAAAATAAGGCCTAGCAACATTAATGTGAACCAATATCAAAATATTTTAACTAATGTTGAATTAATTTAGATCAAAATTATCATTTTTTTAGTTTTTCCCTGTTTTATATCAAACTTTATCCCCTACATGGGCGCAGTTTGTAAATTTTAAAATTTGGGGGAGCATGTAAAGAAAGTAACCAACAACAACGGGTCCTCCCCAGTTCCCTCAGTCCCCTACACGTGTCAGTTATCTCCTCAGCCGTCGGCGGACTCCGTCAACGGGCGTCCCGTCCCGTCCCGTTAAGCCCACCTGCCTTATCCCTCCCGACCACACAGTCGACCGTCAAAAACTCTTCCTTATCCGCGCCGTCAAATCTGGTGGATATCATCCAGCCACGTCGCCCGTTCCGTCAACTCCCGACGGCGACAGTGACGCCCCATCGCCAATCTTTCTCTCCTCACCTCATAAATTAATTAAATCATTTTAAAAATAATTATGCGGACAAAAAAAAACAAAATAAAAAATAATTAAACTATTTAGATAATGGCATCCAACGAGCCGCCCACTGACCTTCCATTCTCCTCCACGTGGCGCCGCTTTTTCCTACGTGGCGCATGTCACAATAATGACATCATTAGGTTTTTAATTAAAACATTTTATCTCAATTTAGAAATTGATATGTAAAATCCCAATTTAAGAGTATTAATCGAATAATGTTTATCCATTCGCAATTAAATAAAGAATTATGGTAGGCCATGAGCGTGAAAATAGTGAAAAACGATGGGCCGTTTGATCGTCACTGGAGACGCGTGTAGAGAATCGGTTAAAGGTGGAAATGCAGAACGGAAAGTAAAGGTTACCGGCGCTAAACGGTTTGGCTACCGGTTCGGCCGGTGGATTGGTCAAAGATATAAGAGATGGGTTTTGAGGGGTTTTGGCGATCTTCATTTCTCTATTCTTTTCTTTGACGGTTGGGGATCGATGGGAGGAGAGAGAGAGAGAGAATGGATTAGAAATCTTCTCTTTATCGAGGAAAATGAGTGGTTTTAGGGAGCTGTAATGGGGATTTGAGGTGGGAATGGAGGCGTTAGCGAATTCTGTTTTCGTTTGAGATCTGGAGAAATCGCTGCCTGGAGCTGTTCGATCTGTTTCTAAAGAGGAATTCGCCTGAATTCTGAAGTTTTTCCGACGATCGGAGGGAGGATTTTGAGATCTGCATGCGGGTTGCACCCCAAGTCGCCGTCTTGGAGGTGAGAGCACGCGCTTCTGTTCCGTTTCCGGCCACGATTCGTCGGATGAACTTAAAAGAGCTGACTTTTGGCGTTTTCGCGGATTTGCTCGAAGCTTTTGATTTCGTGCGTTTTGTATGACGATCGGGTGTAGATCGATCCTTTTGTGGATGGTTCTTTTGTGATTCCCTGGGATTTGGCTAGTTGGACGAGAGATCGGGGATTGATTTCTGCGAAATTTCGATGTTTATCGCAGCGATCCCGTTAGTCTTGTGCAAATTCGATCTGAACTTTGGAATATAGTTTCGATACTTCCGATTAGTGAGCTTTGCTTGATTACAAATATGTTGCTTATTGAGGCGCACGGATCGCTAAGCAGGTCTATCTGTCTTCATCATTTCGCTTCAGGGTTTTTAACTTTCCCCCTTGGATTTGGAAAAAAAACGTATTTTTTTCATTCTTTTCTTGCAGGATATCTAGGCAGATGCTTGAATTCAATTAACTTGTTTCTATTAGAATATGGGTTAATCTAAGATAGCTCATGGCTCCATGTGCAAGGCAGGTAAGATCTTTGATCTAATAATAATCAAAGTTTTTTCCCCCATTTTTCTGAAGAAGTCGGAGTTATTGATAGCTTTATGCTTTCCAAAGTTCTCATGGTTTTGGATCAGATTTGCTTTATGCTTTCCAATTTTATTTTTCCTTGACGTCATATTTCTAGCGACAATCTGTATCTTCTCGGTTCATCGATTTTACGGGGCATAAGAACTTTGGCGATACCTTTAAACAAGAAAACTTTTTCCATAAGGAAACCTCCCTATCAACCCTTTTGCTGAGATTTTCAACAAAATTTTTCGTAGTGTTGGAAATCTCTTCTTCTTTAAGATTTGGGAATTGGCCTCAGTCCACTTTCAGAACTATACAATTTCAGAAATTCGATTGTAACCTTCTTTAAAGTCATTCTATTCTTCTCATTGGATCTCTGTTCTTATAGATCTGTGAATGATCAAATTTTATCAAGTTGTTTTACATCCTATCGATTATATGTTTGGAATGTCTGGAAATCGAAAGCATTAGTGTTATGTAATAAAATATCATTTTAGAAATTTTCTCTTCAATCAAAGTTGATCCAATATATCAATTCTCTTCTGTTGTGCTTGCAGATTTAAGGGGGTTGTGACAGATTCACTGTATTTGGCTTTTTGTTTGGGATGATGTTTTGTTGCAATGGGATAAAATTCTTGGTGGTATGAATCTTTGGGATATGGTGTCTCAGAAGAGATTGGATAACGGATTCGGTGGTTACCGGCTTCCTCCTATTCCACACTTTCCGAAATCAGCAAAGGTAAATTAGTCTTAATTTTCATCTCACCTTTTCCTTTTCAGACTTGGTAACTTAGATTTTCCAATTGTAGAGAAAGCGGTCCGCCAGAAAGAGAGGTGATGATGAGCAGTCATGTGCATTTGATTTACTCGTCGAAGTAGCTGGGAAGTTGTCGTCAGAGAGTCAGAATTCCACTCTCCCCCCATCCTGCATTATTGGGAGATCTAACGATGTGGGTAAACAAGATCTGTTATGCAATAAAGAGGAGCTAAAAACTGAAATTCCCGATTTGTTAAGCAACACTGTTTTAGCCCCTGAGATTGTCATAAAAAAACAGGTGGCTTATGCCTCAAATAAACTCCCACAAGCTTCAAAACCGAAACATTCAGAACCGCTTTGTCTTCGGTTGAAGTCTAAGATATATGATACTGCTGCAGGAGGATCAGCGATCTCAAACAGTGGAATTGGTATTGGTTGTTCTGCTTATGCTGACATATGCAGATCTGGCTCGATAAGAAAGTCTTCTGAAAATAGGTTAGAACTCGAAGCTATGGATATGTACAGCTTGGAGGATCCTATGGATTTGGATGTCAAACCTCCTGCTCCGGCCAGTTCTGATAGTAGTGCTGAAGTTCCGGTGTGCAGGGATAATCCCTGCAGTAGTTTGATGCCCAAGCATGAAAGTGGCATCGAACACATTGTACATAGAGATGATGACGACAACTCTTCTGGGTGCACTCACCCTAATACTATTACTAATAAGGCCTCTAGGCCAACCAACTGTATACGAGATCATGGAGAACGAAAGTTCTCCGCATCTAAGTATTGGAAAGCAGCAATAAATATGTCGAAGTATGGTCAGATTTCTAATCATGGTATGCATTCATGTTTAGTTTCTTTATTTGGAATCCCAACTGATTTGTATTCAGGTTTACAAATAGTGTTTCTGATTATGCCATTTTTATGGCCTGGCTTACTAGCTTTGATTATATGCCCCTCCCAGATATACAAAGGAAGCCCTTTTTACATGACAAGAAAACCTGTTACTCTCGTCAAAGAACGCAGAGAAGCTACTTCAAGAGAAGGAAGTTGTTTGAACGTTGCCCGGTGTCAGCATCTAATGGAGGATTCTTTAGAGTGAAAGTTTCCAATACGTGCAAGAAGGATAGTAACAAGCTAGAAGCTCGTGATCCACGCGGAACTGCTATTCGAGGTTTATTTCATCGACAAAGTTAACAATTCTTGCTATTTTTTTGTGCTACTCTTGTAATCTTGTATGCTTTCGTGCAGCAAATGGTGCGACATCCACTAAAGCGGAGCAAAGTTCATATAAATCAGGTGATTATCATAGTTGATTAGATAAATAATCTATGTTAATTGGTCATTTTCATAAAGGTGTTCCACCTTCTTTTTTTCAGTGAAATTCAGCATAAAATCTTTTAAGATTCCAGAACTTTATATCGAGATCCCTGAGACTGCTACAGTAGGTTCTTTGAAGGTATATTGTTTAATATGTTTGTGTGAACCTTTTAGTATACATGCTATTGGTGAATTTTAATAAGACTCAAATAAATACCCTGGATACTCACAAATTGTTAAACCTCATGGTGCTAACATGACGGAAATCCATTCAATATTTTTGATAGTGGCTTAAATGGCAGCATAACTTGAGGTGAGGGGTCGAACTATTTTAGTAGGTACTAGTTCTGTGGAACATGTCTTGATTTGCTGGCTTTTGTTAATTTGGTTCAAAATTCAGTCCATTCTGTTGTGTTCGTGTCAATTTCTTCATGGCTTTATGATAGTATTTGCATGTTTTTATACAGAGGGCAGTAATGGAAGCAGTGACCGCTATACTTCAAGGTGGACTTCGTGTTGGTGTTATCCTTCAAGGAAAGAAGGTTAGAGATGATAACAAGACGCTATGCCAGTTCGGTATTTCTAATGGAGATGCATTAGATAGCTTGGGATTCACTCTGGAACCTACGACAACTCAAACTGCACAACCATTAACAAGTTCTGATAATTCCCGATTTCTATGTCTTGATGATGCAGTTCAACCATTAGCAAGGTGTGTGGATGATCTTGTCCTCGCAGTTGGATCATTTTATCGACCTTATTTCCTTCTATAGTGATTCTTGACAATGTTGGGAAATTCTCTAGCTGTTTTTTTTTCTTATATTATATTATAAGGTTAATTGTGTCTTGATGTGGTTGCATTTTTCCTTTTGTTTTCAGGATACCACCTATTTCTCTTCCCATAGATCGGGATCCCTCTGATGCCTCTCCGCAACCTGTACTTACCTCCTGCCCCGAAAGCGATCACGACTCCGTTCACTCACCGACTGACACATTAGCACTAGATAAAACAACTGAAAACAAACTGGCTTTGGTTGCTCTTCCAGCCAAGAATGTTGAAGCACTTGCTGTGGTTCCTCTCCGCAAGCCGAAGCGTCTTGAGCATGCTCAGCGACGGACTAGGAGACCCTTCTCAGTTACCGAAGTGGAAGCACTGGTTGAGGCGGTTGAAAAGCTTGGAACCGGAAGGTCTCTTTCTTGTTCAATTCTCTTCCAAATGATCCGACAATGATTATGCAAGCCTGTCCCCACGGGAGGGTAGTGCATGAGGTATTACCATCAATGATTATGCAAGCCTGACCAATTCTTTCATCTGTCTCCATCCATTCTCAGGTGGCGAGATGTTAAGCTTCGAGCATTTGACACTGCAAAACATCGAACGTATGTCGATCTCAAGGTACTTGTTATACCATCTCTATTAGCCCTACAACCTAAAGATCATTTGTGCAGTTTTCAAGTTTTTGTTCATTTTTTTTCTTAGATATGCGTCGGTTTTAGACATACAAGGATGACAAGGATGCATAGGATAAGCAATGAAAATATTAGGAAAAAAAAAACGGGATTGCACCTAGTGAGGAAAAATTACGGGAGACAAGTTTAAGATAAGTGATATAAAATTAGGACAAATATTCACATCCAATGAAGAAGAAAAACGACCTGCTCATCTTTTAAACGATCTGCATGTGACTTGATCAATAATGATTGTTTACTGAACATAAGTAGCAAACTTGAACACCATTATGTTACGACTTAGGAAATGTTCAATTCATTTACTTTACAGCGTTGACGACAAGAATCTAACTCTAGATTTGGTCAAACCCTTGCAATGTTTTCCCTATGCTGCCTTGGCATGTGGTAAATGTGCCATTCTTGCTATTGATTGTCGAAGTCAACTGGTCAAATATTGTGGATCTACCACAAGTTTTGACCACTTTTTTATTTCATTTGATCTGTGTCAACCGGTTTAATCTACTGGGGTTTGGTCTAGTTTCAACTAAGAAGGCATTGATCAAATCAGGATAAGTGGAAGACCCTGGTGCACACAGCCAAGATCTCCCCTCAGCAACGGCGCGGCGAGCCAGTGCCGCAAGAGCTATTGGACCGGGTTCTCTCGGCCCAAGCCTACTGGTATCAGCAACAGGCCAAGCTCCGAATCAAGGAAGAACCCTCTCTACAACTGCCACCAGTTCTTTGCTCCTCTGACCCGAACCAACAATTCTCCTCGTCGGCTTCTTCTTCTTTGCTCGAACCCATAGGAACCCGAGAAGACCCATGTTTTATATGATTCATCGATGTAAAAAAAAAAAAAAACTAAAATAAACTAGTCTTGTGTAATGCTAATGTTAATTCTCTCACAGCATTATTCTTTTCTAAGCCAGGATCATTTCCCCTGTTGTTATTTTGGGAAGGTGCTTTTCTTAGGCTCTCTTTGTTGTACATAGTTGTTGTTGTCCAGTGATCCAGGGAAGCCCATTAAAAAACTGATGAAATAAGCAAATTGCTCTTTGCTTCTTGCCTTTTTCTTTCCATTAATATGGATTCATTTTGTTTGAAGGATTGATATTTTTTTTCTTTTTTCGTCTTCTAACTTTACATTAATGTAATCTTTTAAACATTCATTAGCTAAAAATATATATGACAGCAAAATTAGTGTTGTTACTTATTTTAATAGTTGTTCCCAGCTATGATTAGCTATTATAATGCGGAACAGTAAATATATTTCTATTATTATTATTTTAAATTAATGAAAATAAATAATTTTAATTTAGTAAAAAAATATTATGATATAATAGGATTTCAGGATTTAAGATTTTAGAATTTAAAATTTAACCACGGCTACTTAATTGTTATAACTATTTTAAGTGATCTATATATATATATATAAATTTTACCCTGCACACCCTTATGTGCGTGACCCGTGCGCGACGTCCGACGTGGAGAGCCAACACAGCACGCACTCAGATTTTTTATTCATTTTTCTCTCTCCTGCATGCAGACAGAGCTGTTCGTCAAAGAACAGCTTTGCATGCGAACTCTCTCTCCTGCATGCAGACAGAGTTGTTTGTCAAAGAACAGCTCTGCATGCGTGTTGTTCTTCGAAGAACAGCTCTACATGCGCACTGTTTTTCGAAGACAGCTCTGCATGCGCACTGTTCTTCGAAGAACAGCGCTGCATGCAATAACAGCTCTGCATGCAAAGCTGTTCTTCGAAGAACAGCTCGCATGCAGAGCTGTTCTTCGAAGAACAGCTATGGCATGGAGCTGATCTTGGAAAAACAGATCCACCTTGTTGACCAAGTTTCAAACCATTTGGACCATCATTGGAAAGC
>JBAMIE010000055.1:2893774-2923847 GCA_037177295.1 Kaempferia parviflora | reverse complement strand
CTCATATATGATGTCTTCCAACTTTCCTTTGGATCAACAATGTGGGACTAAACACATACATCAAAATCAAAGGAATTATTTGAATTATAAAACAAAATTCAACAGCGTATTCGTCCTTTTGCCATATGATTAGATGGTCTCCCGATCCAAATGTTCTAGTATACCTTATAGGATGATCGTGTTGAATGCCTTCTCTTTCAAGTTTGTTTTCCGACCGACTTCAACTAAAATTTTATCCTGCAAATCAAATTTTATGAATTAGCAATATTATACTTTGATTGTATTGTCTAAAAAGGAATATCGGCTCTCCAATGTTGAAGGGTATGGTTGTAAATTGAAAGTGGGGTTCTTTTCCAGATAAAAAATTAAATTAAAGGCTCGTAGCATAGTTTATAGAATCGTGATCCTAGATCATAAAATCGTACAGAATCGTGATTCTACAGTACAAATCAATTTAGGATCATGTACAATCATTTTTTTTATAGTATGATCGCAGTAAGATCGGTAAGATCGGTAGAATCGGGACAGAATCGGTAGGATCGGAGCAGAATCGAAAAAAACTTTGGGAAATCATAACTTTTCACTCGGATTGAACCACGAGACATATAATATATCAAATCAAAACTTGTTCAGAGATCAATAATTACCACCTAATTTTAAATATAAAAAAAAATATCATTTAAAGTCTAGTTGAGGTCAAAAGATTTTATCTTTTTTTTATTATCTTTTTTTATCTTTTACAGAATTAGTGTAGGATTTTGAGATTATTTAAACTTATGTTTAATTATTTTTAAGTTAGATTTTAATCTAAAATATTCTACCATTTTTTTCCTTAAAATGATGAATTTTTAGATGTATATTGTCTAGTATACTCCGGAGTCAATAAGTCTTTAAAATATTATTTCCAGCGTTCATATTCGAATGAAAGATTCAATTGTTTTTGTTACATAAGTTAGGTTTTTGTTGGTCTTTAAATTAGATTATATATAAATCAAGGAAACATTTTAAAAATTGAATGTTATTATTATTATTATTATTATTATTATTATTATTATTATTATTATTATTATTATTATTATTATTGTGTTAATGAAAAATTTATATTTTTTTCATATAACTATTATTGAATAGTAGTACTATTGTATGAGAAATGATAATTAAATTACTAATTAATTTAAATTTATACATGTAACAATATAATTTGAAATTTGATGATAAATGATTATATATGTATACATATAAAATTAGTAATCTATTTATACGTAAAAATAAATTTTTAAGATATTTTTCTAATAATGATAATAAAATTTATTATCATACGTGAAGGGTATGATTGGAGTTTGGAAAGTGGGGTTTTTTGTAGATAAAAAATTAAATTAAGGCACGCATGTAATGAAATTGTTATATGTGAAGGGTATGGTTGGAAATTTTGAAAAGTTGAGTTCTTCGAGATAAAGAAATTAGATTAAGAGGCTTATTGTATTAAAATTTATTGTTATACCGAATCAACCGAACCTTGTAAATCAAAATTTAATATATGAATTTTTTTTTACCTAATCAATCGGCTAAATTTGTGTACAAATATTTAATAAATTGAACTAATAAAATATCAATTAAATTTATCAAAAATTGAAATAACTAATTTTTTTTAAAAGCCAAATTTAGAAGGTATGGGAAGTCACGAATTACGGAATTATAGATTTTAAACTCTCGGCTCTAATTCAGATATATATAAATTTGATTTAATCAGTTTAATCGAATTTAGATTTTAAAATCGTGGCTGAAAAAATTTAATTAAAATAATTAATATTTTAAGAAAAAATTAAATTTTTAAAAGGATCCATATAATTAATCCTACTTAGCGGATAAAACTTGATTGTTATTATATTTATAATTAGAGTTCAATAAATTAATAACTCAAACCATTTAAATTGAAACGGAATAAAATAATTTTGTTATTTAATTGATCAAACTTTCATATAAAAATTAAATAAATCAAAGTTATAAAATATCAATTAAATCAACCGAACTTCAAAATAATTAAACCTTGGTTAAATCGGGACTCAGGCAGGAGAGGAGGAGAGTTACATAATTAGAATTTTATATTACCAGTTCAATTTTACATAATTAGGATTTGAATTCAATTTACTTGGCCTAACCAAATTCGAATTTATAAAATCAAGACTGAACTGATTTACCAAAATAATTGATATTTTAAAAATTAAATTTTAAATTAACCCAACTAAAATTTTAACTTTAGTTAATTAACCGATCTACTCACCCTAATAAATTTATTGTTATATGTGGAGGGTATGATTGGAAATTTTGGAAATTGGATTTCTTTTCTGATAAGAATTAAATTAAAGACTCGTTATAATAAAATTTATTGTTATATAGATATATATTGACCAGATAAATTAAACGATATTCAATTGGTACCAAAACCTTGGAGTTCTTCTATGGACGCCGGCGACAGCGACGGCGAAAATCTTGTCACGTGTGAGAACAAGAGCACGCCGGTGATGGTACAGTACACGCCGACGAGCATTCTTTCTGACGAGGAAGGCTTGCTCGCCACTGGGCTCCTCGAGGGTTTACCCTTCCTGTTCCAGTGCAATGGGGTAAGCAGCGAGATCTCTTTCGGTTTCTAGGTTTCTTTCCTTTTTCAAATGGAGGTTTACTTTGCACGGAATTCTGCTCTCAGGTGGAGTCGCCGGGGTTTATTAAAGGTTTTGGATTTCGTTTCAGTTGCGCTTCGTTGAATCTTACCAAGGTTACGCTCTGTGATTTTTAATATATTTGCTTGTCTTGTATGAATTGTGGCAAGATATTTAGACTTATACAGTTGACTCGACGCACATGCTGCATTAGGCACTGTGAAGATATTTGTATTGATAGTTAAAGTATTTATCGCTGCAAAATAACTATAATTACTAATTACAAGCTAGTAAATGCGACAGTTTAGTTTTTAAAGTCAATTAGTTGAAATTAGCGTAAATAAACTAAACATGTGGAATGCTTGGGCTTTTTAAAACCATGCTCATCGCAGAAGCAGTGATTTATCTTGTCTTACAACGTGTGGTATGCTAAGTATACCCATTCATCTTCATCCACCACAATTTTTTTTTGGTTAGGGGTGTAAATTCGGATGGGTTGGGTGGGTTTCGGTCCGGTTGAAGCAAAGATTTTACAAAAAAAAAAACCCCAATCCGAATCCAACCCCAACACAACCCGAAAACCCTAAACTTGAACCCGGATCGCTGACCAACCCAAAAAACCAGATTAAAAATGTTTTTTTTTTTTTCAATTTTCCAAAAAACTCTTCACTTTTATTCAATACTTCATCATTATCATACTAAACTTATATTGATATACATAAAAATATCTTAATTTTTAAAATAAAATTTGATTTAGCCAAAAAAAAAAAACCCACTGAACCCTAAATTACCTGATCCGATCCTAAGACAACTAGAAAACACCCCAATCCGAACCTGACCCGAACCCGATATTTTTCGGGTCACTCGGGTCAGATTGTCGATTCGAGTTCATTTTTTACACCTCTACTTTTTGTTGTGCTTACTTAACATTGTGAAGTTATTCTTTACTTTTAGTCTAGCAGCTAAATTTTTATATGATTTTTATTATAGGACATGGACTTCAATGAATCTACTCTCAGATAATAACAGTTTGTTCATGATTTAATGTTTTCTCTGTTTGTGTAATGAATTTCAGATGATATCTGCTCTCAAGTCTTCAAAGAATGCAGGTGGGATTTCGAATAATATATTTTTGGATAGCGGGGTAACTATTTATACAATAGTGAATAGATTGAAAGGCACACATCTTGGATCTCTCGATGAAGCTATTAAAGAAGTTTTTCACCTCCCACCCAATATGGAACAATTTCAGAAGTGGAAAGGTGAAAGCCTTTCTGAGTGATTTCAGTTTATTTCTCTTGTATTTTATGATTCAAGTCCGGTTGCATTGAGTTATTGGATTCAAGAGGTTTATCTATTTCTTTTGCAGCATTGTCTGTACCAAATGGACATGTCGACATTATTGCTTCAATTGCAGATGAGACTAGGTATAATATTGAGCCATAGCTGGACATTACATATCATGTAGTAAGGCACAGTCATTTGGTAGGATATAATGGCTATTTTCATTAGAATTTCCTCTTTGGTAATTTGTGGTTCATTATATATCTTTTTCTTCACACAATCTTTCATAATGCCAAGTAGCCACTAATCAATTCCTTAAAAAGTATTTTTTAGTTTAATTATTTCTTTATATACATTGTGAATTATCACCAGCATGCATTTTGTCATACTATGTTTTACCAGTTGAATTGGGCAAGAAACTTATTGTTCCTTTTGGTTATGTTCCTTCAGTATCGAGGAGCAGGTATCAGGACTGGTGAAAGAGATTGATGATATTACTTTAAAGTCAGCAGCCTGTTTCTCTAATTTGACAAAGTTGCAGAGGCCTGATGAATCTTTTCTCAATCGATATGATCTAGATAAGCTTATCTCGAATGAGAAGAAAGGCTTCATGGTCAACTTGGTTTCAGATAAAGAAGCGCAAAAACATCACGAAGTGATGGGATATGGAGTAAATACAGAAGGGAAGAACTCTAAAACCCCTGATAAAAATCAACAAAGAAAAGTTGTAAAACTTACAGAAAATAGCCACATTTTGAATGTCAGAAGCTTGCTCTCAACTGGAATCCTAAAGGGATTATCTGTAACTTATAAAAAGGGCGAGGTCAAATTTCATCATATGCTAATTTCTATCTCCTAACTTTATTCTTCCTTCTGTAAATGTTTGTGTCATGTTTTACACAAATGGTTGGTTATTTCCAGGCAAGGCTTCATGGAATTATAAGTGATCTTGGGTACCGATGTGGTTGCTCCTCATGTAACTATAACAATGTTAGTTGCTATACTTTTCCCATTCTCTTCAACTACAACTGCTTGTCAGCTTTTAACTAGCACACTGCTTATACTAAAGCACCTACTTGATCCATATCCTTGTGTAGCTGAATTTATTCCTCCAATATCCATTAATCTTTGGTTGTTAGTGAGCACAAAAGCAGTCTATATTTTTATATTGCAGCTACGACTACAACTAGGTCTTGTATTTGCTGAATTTTTCATGCATCTCACTTTTCCCCAGCTTATATTGCTCATGTATGTAATTTAGGTAGTTCTATGGTAATCTAATTAGTAGAGTAAATCCAATTCTTTTCTACTCGGGTTGGGCTATATAAAATAAGTTATAAATCTTATGAGATTATTATAATGTGAAATACTTCTGTTTTCTGAAATCATGACATTCAAAATGTAGGTGCTTTCTGCTCTTGAATTTGAAAAGCATGCAGAGACGACTTCAAAAAATCAAAATAATTACATCTTTTTGGAGTGTGGTATAACTATCTATCAGTTAGTGAAAATCTTGAAGGATAGACATATTCAACTTGGGTCACTTCATAAAGTGTTAATGGAGTTTCAGATCCGACCTTCTAAAGAACACTTTGAAAAATGGAAAGGTAACTCAGGTATGCAACCTTTTTCCCAATTTTTCTTGTAGAGATTTTCTATTATGAACTTGTTGTTGGTTGGTTCTATTAAAGATATTAGGGTTCAATGATTCAATCTTCTCATTAGATTAAGATTTAGAAATTTATGTTTTTTTTTTTTCTGTTTCTAGGATCATTCACTGTGGATATCAATCAAAAAGAAATCAGCCAAGATGTGGATGAAATTGTACCTAATGACCTGAAAATTCAAATTACAGATAACTCAGTTCTACAGTGAGTTGTTATCAGAATTCATATTACAATTTCCTTCTGACAAGTATTATATTTGAATTTTCTCTGGAAATATAATTTACTAATTACTATAGTAAGATATACTTAATTAAGCTAAAATTAATTAATAAGGTGCAGTTTATGTTAAAAATATTTATTTTACTATTTCATCATTCACATTGTTTTTTTTTATCTAAACAGTATCCTGACTATTTGGCGCCAACTCCATAGATTTTAGTTCTCTTGTTCTCTATAGAAGACTATATCTTTACTAATACCCCAGTTAGTTTCTTTATTTATGTTATAACAGAAATTAGTGTGTTCTAACTTCTAACATAAACTTGTTTATTCAAAACTACATGAGAAACCACCGAACTCGTGCAATTATGCTAGTTGGTTTTGTATACTCTTAAACGCCAAATTAACATATTCACAGAACAGAGATTGTTACTTTTGAAGAGGTTGTTGCCTTGTTGGCTTTATGTACTCTTAAATGCCAAATTAACACATTCACAGGATGAAAATTGTTACACTTGTTCAGGCTTTAAACAAGTGTAAGTATACAATTGTTTTGTTTCCCATCTTGCTTGTGATTTATATGTCAGCAAAGGGTTTGATTATATTATAATCTTCCAAATCAAGTTAACTAGCTATTGTCAGCACCTGTAGGTGTGTTTTGAACATGGCAATCAAACATGCAATTGAACATTGATTGCTTTTATTGTCAAGCTTTTGCTGTTAGGTATCAGTGTGCCGGGGAAAAAAAAATCTAACTATCAGAAAATTTTGTTTATACAATTCTTAAAAGTTTCTTTGTCAACATAAGAGTAATCAGTATTATAAAGGAAAAAACTTTTTGTTTATCCAATGTAAATTCTGAAAACAGGGCCTTGGGACAAGAAGCAGGAAGCGACACAAAGTCAGCCTTATTTTTAGATAATATGAAAAGCTCCTCAAGCTTCTCAAGACATGTAGACGAATGCTATCCTCCTGTTGCTTCAAGTGTTACCTTGAGTTCTAAGCCATTTGGATCATCTATAGAGTTCGATTCTCATGCATTGTCAAATATCACTGGAATTCCTGAATCAAGACAAGTCGAAAAATGCCATCCTTCCCTAGCTTCAAGTATTACTTTGAGTTCTAATCCATTTGGATCATCTACAGAGCTCAATTCTCATTCATCGTCAAATATCAATGGGATTCCTGAATCAAGAAAAGTAGAAGAATGTTATCCTTCCCTAGCTTTAAATGTTACTTTGAGTTCTAAGCCAATTGGATCATCGATAGTGTGCAATTCTCATGCATCCCCAAATATCACTGGGCTTCCTGGATCTTTGCAATTAACTACAGAAAGCAATACTGATCCAACTCCGAGTTTCGGAATGAAGCCCAACTCAATGTCTGTCATGCAAGGAGGTCCTTGCATTGTTTCAAGTTCAACTTCTAGTACTGATGTGAATTTAGATCTCCCAGAACTTGATTCATCACTTAAACACTTACAGAGCTTAAACATCTTGGATGGTCTTTCACAGTTGACAAAAAGGTATATATTTGTAGACAACTAGATATCACTTCTGTATTTCATCTGTAACTGAAGATGTTCTTTTAATGTTTGATCACTTTCAAGTTTTGGAGAATTAGTTTTCAGCTCCCTAGTTGGATAAATAAGGAATTTGCTTCAATTTCTTTCTTATTATTTTGTATTCAATTTGCACTACTTAGGGTGCGAAGATCGTCTGGGGTACCTAATGCATCAAAATCTTATAGCAACCAGTTGAAACATAGGGTGACTTCTCAAAGTGGTTCTAAGAAAAGGTATGATTTACTCTGATAAAGAGTGAAGCCATCTCCACTTGTGCCTTCTGAAAGATGATTTAATTTGAGATATTTTTCTTTGTTTAGGGATAATAGCTTGCACCGCTTGATTTTCAATGAAAATGGTCTTCAAGATGGATCTAGATTGTCTTACTGTATAAAAGGAAAGGTATTTATTTATTTTTATCATGGGTTTCCTATCAAATTAGTTTCATTTTTTGAGTCGATCCTTTTGTAATGATATGATTGCCTTCTTTCTTTTTAGACAATCAAGACTGGTCGTAAAGAAGGGAATTTTATCATATGCGATTGCTGTCACGAGAAGGTACATTATTTCCATTTTTGTCATGCTGAACTGTACTTGTGGCATTAAAATTCTAAAACCAACCCTCTGTAATCAGATGAGTCCTTCACAGTTTGAAGCCCATGCTGGGTTCCATCAAAGGCGCCAACCGTAAGCTAATATTGTGACTTTGTTGATTGATTTGGAAAATTGATGAAATACAAAACTAAAAAATTAGTTGGCTTAATTATATTTCTGTATTTGTGCAGATACCGCAACATTTATACTTCTGATGGGATAACACTCCATGACTTGTCAAATGCTCTGTTTAATGATCAGAACTTGATAGCAAGTTCCAACAAATTATTATGTGCTACTTGCAGAACTGGAGGGAACCTGGTTTGCTGTGATGGTTGCACCAAATACTTCCACCCAGGTGAAAGTAAACAAATATTTTGATAACATTATTATAATTATAGTAGTCAGTATAACATTTATAATCACCTTATGTTCTATAATGTAATCAAATTCCCAAATTAATTTTATCTGTTAACTAGTACAGCTAGTGTTGATTTGAACAATCCGAAATTTGAAAATTTTTTATACAGTTCAAACCTAGTTATCAGGACGTTAAGATCTTATGTCATCCTAAGTGTTTTAAGGACTATTAGTGGCACCGGAATGTCGTCATATCTAACTTGGATAGACTATCTGCCTATATCCTTCTTCAAAAAGTTAGCTGGCATGCTTACTCATAGACTTGCCACAAATTTACAGCTTGCTTGGAGTTACAAATTGTTCCCAGTGGTGAGTGTTACTGTCCACATTGCATGGATCTCAGGTTTAGACCGCATGCAATAAATGGTCGCTCAAGACTTCGCTTAATCACTGGAACAGATGAATTTCTTTGTTGCACCCTTTGCAAGTATGTTACCATCTAGACCGAATTCCTTGATTCTTTTTTGTTGTCGTATTAAATTGTGATTTAGGCTTGTGTCATGTTACAAAATTTTCTCTTTCAATATATCCAGGGATGGCTCTTTCATTCTCAATGGTTTTGGTCCAAAAACAATTATTTTCTGTACACAAGTATGCCACTTATTTCCCCTTCAAGTTCTTTCTTTTGGCATTATTTATCGTAGCATTGTTTGATGACTTCTACTTTTAGTGTGAAAGGGAGTACCATATCGGCTGTTTAAGGGATCATGGAGTTTGCGACCTAAAGGTGACTGCAGATTCCTTTGTTCCATTTAGTTATTATGCTGACCTAACATGATAAATACTGTTCGGAGGCACCATTGCTATTTTTATTTATAAGATTTGATGCAGGAAGTCCCATTGGATTGCACGTGGTTCTGTTCTATAGAATGTGAATCCATTCATTCTAGTCTGCGAAGCTTAGTCGATGACGGTGAAAAGTCTTTTCCAGATTGGCTATGCAGTTCGTTAAAAACTTCTGGGTGTGATCTGACTGATGTCCTTGAAGCTGGTATCTACTGGCAACTTTTGAGTGGTAACTATGTTTGTGACAAAATGAAGCTTGATAAGACCATTGAAGTTTTCAAAGTAAGTTTATTTTTGATTGATGGTAGAAAGATATTTTAATATTTTTCTAAAATCACATGCATACCTCTGTTTTTGTGTGTGTGTGTGAACATGCATCAATTGTTTGTTTCTATTTACACTTGTGTAGAAGTACTTATACGCGAATAAAGGCTATTAGTCTGGTTCAACATAGCGCAAATAAACTTCATTATTGTATCTTAAGAGTCTGTACCCTTCCATCCCCTGTTCTGAAAGTTAGAGTAGGTATAGGCGCGACCTCCTTTTATTAGAAGTGTCTCTTTTTTATACTATGAATTGGAACCAATCAGAGGTTAGTCAAAAACTCAATTATGGCTTAGGCCTTGATTTGGACCGAGTTTGATTGTCTAGATGTTTCATTGAGATAAATGCCCCAAACCTGAGCCATTCCTTTGCAGAAGAACAGATCTAGATTGAAGACTCTGACTGGTACGTAATTTGGTGAATGATTCTTGATTCAACTTCTGTCACAAAAAAACAAAACATCCAGAATTGGTCAAGCAGATGTATGTGCCTATCCATAGGAGAGGTAGGAGGTAATTCTACCATGGTAAAGATATGGTCGTATTATACAATTGACGAACTATGACTGTGTGTTGGCATGCCTTAGATGATTTACCACTAAACTGATATTTTCAAATTTGTGTCACCAAACTGTCAAGAAAATAGACCACCACTACCTCAGGGTCTAATAGCAAAATCACCTAAGTGAACTTTAGTTCTCAAGAAGTTCCTCACATCGCTGCTAAATTTCAAATTTATCTGTGCCCAATTATTCCAGTTAGGAAGTTGAAATTCCTTGCATGACTTGTCATGAGGAGATCAGCAATTGACAATAATCTGTCTTTGAAAGCACAGATCAAATGCACTTCCATCAAAAGTGGACCGCCAATAAGTAATTGTCATGTTCTTTTTGAGTCATAATAGAAGAATTATGGAAGCAAAAGCCATCTAAATGGAACTTGACCGCTCAATACTGGAGACCATCAATAATCTGTAGTTGCTACTGAAGGATTGAGCACCCGCTATAGAATCTAGGGTACCAACTGCATCAGTAGTCTTTGTGTGCTGTGTGTCAAATTCAATGATGCTATCTTTCAATGGTAACAATCGGTGAGCAGGTGTGGTGCCTGTAAAGTTAAGTCAACATACTGAAATTAGGATCATCCCCAACCCTATTGGTTAATGCATTTTAAATGCACAATGAGGATATTTGTGTTCTATCAAATTTTAATGTGATCAATTTTCTGACAGTAGGAAGTATATTATCCTATCATTGGAGGAGGCAATGATTTCCTAACCTCTATGGTTTATGGGTAAGTTTTATGTATTTGTTTATTTGGCATTTGTGTGCGTGCGCGCGTGTGTATGTGATGTGAAGCATTTTGGATGTTTGCAGTGAAGATGCAGCAGGCAAATTGCTTGGTGGAGTATATTGTGCAATCATTGCTGTAAAGTAATATTAATTTTCCTCTTTAACAAAAGATATTTTGTTCTTATATTTAAGTCCATTGGCGAAGCTAGGTTGCCGATGGCATCTGCAATCTTATTTGGAAACTGCCTTAAATCTTTTATAGCTTAATTATTTTTCTGTAAAATTCAGGTCGGTCATTTTATCATCTGCAATCTTTAGGGTTTTTGGTCGGCATGTTGCAGAAATCCCTTTGGTGGCTACCCGTGAAAAATACGGAGGAAAGGTGAGTGGGCATTTACAGTGATTTTTCTCCATCCTAATTGAGTCAAACTCTTAACAAAGGCTTTGCAATCATTCCATTGATTAAGTTTGGAATCTAAAAACATTGCTGACCGATACACAATTGAGAAATATGGCATAGACATTACTTGTTGGATTCTCCTTATCTTTTTCTTCTACTTGGAATCAGGATTACTTTCTTTTCTCACTAGTCGAGCGAATATTGTCTAGCTTGGAAGTCGAGTACATCATAGTTCCCACTACCAAAGATATGCTCTCATTATGGACAGACAAGCTTGGGTTTTCAGAAATGTCGGAGGAAAAGGTAAGCTGCTCTCTCATGCTAAAGTTGTTGCCAATTCAGTTTACCGAGAATATCCTTAGTGTAAGCAAAACACTTAAAGAGCATTTTGTTTGAGTCATTTTCCTTTTCATTTTTTAGAAAACCACATTTATTCATTTCTTGGAAAATGACTTTTAGATATTCTCTAGTTTTCGAGAAAATGTAATTTTTTTTTTTAAGAAAACAGAGGTGAAAAATATAAATCAAACACTATTTTTTCAGTAAATCGTATTTTCTGATAAAATGAAAACAGAAAATGCTCAAACCAAATGCTCCCTTAGATTGTCCTATGGGTGCTTGAAATTTTCTTTTTCTTTTTTGTATGAACAGTTGAAGGCATATTTGATGGAGTATCCACTGATGATGTTTGAGTCGACCACTATTCTGGAGAAGGCGATTGTCAGGAAGCCGATCGTGCCAAGTCAACAAGAAGCCATGGAAGTGGCCAGTCAATTGGAGGAAGCTACTTTAGCAAAATGGGGGCATGGTCCTAAAGAAATGGAGATAGATGAGGTCTGGCCAATGCAGGAGGAGGAAACTACATCCCAAGGGAATCATGATGTGCCTAAAGAAATCGATACGCCTGAGGTTGAAGCCATGGAACTCATACTGCCAATTCAGCAGGAGGCCACATCAGCAGCAGGAGAAGTTGAGGTACACCTGGCAGAAATAAACCAACAGGATAAAGCTACAACAGCACAAGGGGATCATGCTCCTCAAGGAATTGAGATACACGAGGTCTACACAATGGAGCTCATAGCGCCAGGTCAATTGGAGGCCATGTCAGCAGCAAGACAGCATGCACCCGAAGAAATTGAAGTGCAAATGGTTTATCCTGAGGAGGCCAGAGCACCCAGCCAATATGAGGCCACATCAACAAAAGGAGAGCACACGTTTGAAGAAATCGTGGCACGACAAGTTTGTCACATAGAGATAGAGTCCATCGTGCCAAATCATCAGGCTGAAGAAATGATGGCACAAGATCTCAATCCCAAAGACACTATAGCGCCAAGTCAGCAGGAGGCCATGTTAGCTGAGGAGCAGAAACCTGTGCCTATAATGCCAAGTCTACAAGAGGCCACATCAGCAAAAATCAAGGCACAACAAGTCTATAGAAGGCGAGAGCGCATAGTCCCAAGTCAGCACGAGTCCACATCAGCGGAAGAAGCGAGGCATCCGACTGAGGAAATCAAGGTAGACAAGGTCTATAAAAGGGGTTTATGCTGGAAGCGGAGAGGAGTCAGTGCTCCTGATTCTTAGCTCAGTTGTCTCCTATTTCAAAGTAAATTATCTGTTTGTCTATGCATTTGCTCCATGATTTTGATCTCATTTTGTGTTTCTCCACATTTTGCTATAGTGAAAAATACTTGTAAGAATTTTATAATCATTGAAATATTCTAACTGAAATTTTCAAAAAAGAATATATTATTTTATCTTTTAACTGTTAAAATTATTATCTTATTTAATGGAAAAGTGATGTAGCAATGTGGTGGAATATTGTTCATGCCATCATTTTGTGAGAAGCAGCTAATTTTTAAACAAATATTTTATCAAACTGAAAAATATTATTATTAATTGTTGAGAATATGTAAAAAAAATTAAAAGAAAGTCTCATTAATCATTAAATAAGCATCTCTTTCGTTTCCATTCCATGCAAGGCATACTTACGATGAATTTTAGCGACGCATGGTGTATATAGCAGCTATTTTGTAATTATTTATTTTAAGAATATAATGTTCGACTCTAATTAAAATTATTATTATACATAAAATATTATTGTATTAAAATATTTTTTATTTAAAATTTCTACTGTATAAACTAGTAACTGCTATAAAAAAATTAAAATGATTAAAATTTGATCTCAATTTTGATTAAAGTTAAATGTTATGTTTTATCATAATGCAGCAGCTACAAAATAAATGTCATAGGGAGTAGTAGCTAGTTATATACTACAAAGATATTTTTGAAATAAAACATGGCGATCCGGTAAATGTAAGTCTACCTTTTGAATTTAGGCGATTTACTAAAGTCTAAAGTGTGTAGTTCTTTTGGTGCTTCCCAGAACGATCTCTCTCATTGGTCTATACAGAATCCCACGGATCACCACTCAGAGTTATTCTACGCCGTCCATTGGAGACAAATCCAACGGTTAATGCTCATCACGCTGCTAGATCCGAGGACTCGCGCCACCCGCGAGATCAAACTCAGAGCTATAAATTGTGGGAGTCCTCGAATACTCCTTCCTCATCACTAGCCGCAGCAGGAGTATTCAGAGATGGAAGCAAGCGCCGGCACAGGGAAGGGGAAGAAGGGTGCGGCCGGGCGGCGAGGTGGCGGCCCGAAGAAGAAGCCCGTTTCCCGGTCCATCAAGGCCGGCCTCCAGTTCCCCGTCGGCCGCATCGGCCGCTTCCTCAAGAAGGGGCGCTACGCCCAGCGTGTCGGCAGCGGCGCGCCCGTCTACCTCGCCGCCGTCCTCGAGTATTTAGCCGCCGAGGTGAGTGCTCCTCTGAGTTCGACCAAAGCTTCCTCCTATTTTTACGGCCCGATCCCGATTTGAGCCGTCGTATCATGCGCAGGTGCTGGAGTTGGCCGGCAACGCGGCGCGCGACAACAAGAAGAACCGGATCGTGCCCAGGCACGTGCTGCTGGCCATAAGGAACGACGAGGAGTTAGGGAAGCTTCTAGCCGGCGTGACCATCGCCCACGGCGGCGTGCTGCCCAACATCAACCCTGTGCTGCTGCCGAAGAAGGCGGACAAGGCGGCGGCGGGCAAGGAGAACAAGCCTCCGACGAAGGCGGGTAAGTCCCCTAAGAAGTCGACTTAGGAGTTCCAAAGGTCCCTCCTTTTTGCGGCCTCTGTCGATCTGCCGTCGAATGTCTCACATTGTACCTAGCGATCCTCGGATCAGTGCATTAATCATAAGGTTAGAGGTGATATCTAATGGAGTCATGCGACTTGTAATTGCATATCCCTAAAGGAAACCTTGCTTATCAAAGGATCTGAGGAATCTTTTATGTGCTTGTTTATTGGCTTGTTTATGAGTTTGTTTATACTTGCTTGAGTTATAAGTTTGTTAGGATGTTGTGATAATATATATTTGTCAACTTAAATAAAGAGCAATAAAATCATTGGCAAATTATAGGTTTATTAATATTATAACGATTGGAGTATTAGAATATGAATAATTAATTAAATTATATAACAATTAACAAATAAATGTTATACAGTAAGTTACCAAAAGTATAATTTTAGGAATTAGAATTAACTAAGATAATTTTTATTAAAAATTACCTCTATTCTATGATACTTCTAATTACAAATTAACAAGGTACAAATTTTATCATTTTTTTTTTTGAATTTGAAAAAATATCTAATCATTTAATATGTAATCCCTATAATCAAACCTACAATACTCACTCAATTATTTCAAATTCTTAAGATGTGTAAAAAAAAATTTTAATTATTATTTTCCTACTTTTTAAATTGATTATCACTATTATTTTTTTAACCAATTTCTAGGTTCTAATTCTCCTGCCTCAGCCATGAAACCCATTTTCTTTATCAATTTCTAAAGTCTCCCCAATTTGTCGGACCTGCAGTGTTCTAATGGCCAATGTGCAGCCCTGCAGTGCTATTCCAGTCTCCCCCCTCTTCGCCTTCCAGCAAAAAAAACTTAATCATATTTTCAAGTTCCATTTCTTCCTCCTTTATTTTTTTTCTTTCTAGTTTCTACTCCTTTCTTTCTCCTCTCCTCACAAGTAGCTTTCACACTGCTCTTCTCAGTCTTCCTGATATGCTAAATCATAGTCACCAACCAAACTTGTTTTCATGGCCACACTCGCATGCTCTATTGCTCTTCGCCCTAACCTTCTATTAGCGCTCTAACTTGCGCCACAAATGGCTAGTAATTTTTTATTTTTATTTTTTCTCCGTTTTCAATGGTTACTCCATTGTTTTATTTAATTAGGTTTGATATTGGTGCGTTGGAAAGGTGAAGTCTCAGTGTAGCTTTTTAAGAATTAAGATAGCTGTTTATGTGAAGACAATAGACTAGTCAAAAAGAGTGGTCAACAGAAATATGACAGGTTCAAACCCCACAGAGCTAGATGGAATTCATTCTAGTGTAATTTAAACGTCTCAGGACATGTTCAATACCAGGTTTGTGAGAGACATCTTCAATCAAGATTTGTGAGAGGTCTATAAAAATAAAAAAAAAGAAACTTAATAAAAAAATTTAATTATTGTAGAAGTGAAGTTTAAGGTTTATAATTTAAGAGCATGTTTTAAAACTCAAATCTGTTTTTTTTCTCTTAAAGGTTGAACTTTTAATTAATGACAATGATTTATTAAATTGTGATTTGTAATTTATAATATAAAGAGATATATGATTGATAATGTGGGACCTACTAAAAAGTTGCATAGAGTTTTTTTTCAATATAAAGAGAATAATAGCTTTTTTTTATTTTTCATGTGGCATTGATGTGACACATTGGAGGCTAAAAAAATTTCATTTAAAGGTTTTACTATTAGAGATGCCCTCACTTGGATGACCACTCCCGACCGGTCGAGTCATGTTCTCCTTGGTCTCCCGACTTACAAAGGCTTGACTTCCCTCCTGATAAAGTCTTGATTTCTCGACTAACAAAGGTCTGACTTCCCAATAGGTAAAATAACGAGGAAAGAGTCCTAGTGCTAATTGTCAGAAATATTAATAGTAATTATTAATATATCAGAAAAATATAAAGAATGATAATAATGATAATCATTAATGTAAATGTCAATAAGAGAAGTAAATCCTCATTAATACAGGAGGCAGTAGTGAAAAAGGATATACTTTCTATAATTACTAGAGTTTTGTTAAATATAAGGAAGAATTGTCTAAACAAGGATGGCTTCTGTTCACACTTAATACAGTATCATTAATAAGAGAAGACGGTAGATCAATGATAATGGTATAAAATAGTATGTCAACCATGAAGGAAGAAAGTTCTTATCACATCTCTAAATTCCTCTACTATTATTATTTTTCTTCCGACTGCTCTTTCTGATTTGGGTGTCGGAATGACCACGCTGGAATATCCAAGCATCATTCTAACTCCTATTTGTAATTTGTTATTCTTCAAGTTTTTCAAGAACGGTGGTTCCTTTAGTTGTCCTCCTTTCCTGTGATGGTTCTAAGCCGTGGTCATCAGTGAATCTCCCCGTAAGAATCTAGGTGCATGATGAGATATCTTTTGTTAACTCTATATGATATATTACCAGTTCACTAAATTTCCTTTCTTGTTTTTTTTATGAAGCACCAGTTCACTTTTGTTATTATATTTACTTGGGTGGATGATACAAATAAATCATATATATATGTTATTTATCAAAGTATAATTAGTGATAAATTTTTAATATAGTTTGTTTGATTCTACTTTAAGTTTTTGTTATCTTCAGTCATGAGAGGAGAAAAATGTTTATGCTATTGAGGCAAATATTGATAAAGAAGTTGAAGAAGCTAAGAATAGTCCACTTGATAAAAAAATAGTATGACTTCATATGTTAAAGTTATGAATTGGAAGTTCAATATTCTATATAATTGTTTTGTCATTTTGGTATAAAATTATATTCTGGTGTGATTTATTTATTTTACTTATGAATTATGATCATAGAATATGCTTCAAGGATGATAAGATGAGCTTAACGCTTGTAACATGAGCATCACTGAAAATATGGGGCCATTCAGTTTCTTATTCATGTTGCAAAAGAGTTAACTTCAGCTGCTTCTTTTTTTTTTTTTTTTGATGTTTTTACTATTTTTTTATGTCATTTTATTGACAATTTCACACCGGAACAACAGAATCATAAATCAAATGATAGTGCAACCAATCATTGAAGCTAAAAACTTGAAATCTCAGCAAAGAAAAAAAAAACGCACCCCTCCCCGCGCCAACTAGCTTCCAGATTTACCTTCTTACAAATGGTACCTTTTTTTGCTACCATAAAGATTTCAGGTACCATTTTTACTACCATAAAAACTTGAAATCTCAAAGATTAAATGCTCAATCTCAAGTGTGTGCTGAAATTATCATTTCCCTGAATTGCAATAGTTCAGACAGGAACTGAGGTTCATACATTTTAACCACTATGTTGTTGCAATAAAATCAGAAGATCAAAACCAACAATGCAAGAATTAGTGTAACTTCGTAATAAAAAAATGTAGGATCTGTGACGGACAGAGACCTGTAAGAGTACATTATAGATTCAGATATAAACCCTAAACAAAGAAGTACAAACTACGAGAAACAATATAGAACACCAAGAGATAGAACAAAAGAGGGAGCTTTCAGATAAACAAGATATCAAATAGAAGAAACTCATGATGTATCACCACTGAATAAGCACAAAGTTTTGGAGAAAAACCAAACAATAGGTTAAGAACCTACTCAATTCAGCAATTGGAGAAATGTTCACAAAAACTAATCCAGAAGATGGTAAATAGGTTACAGGAGAATCTTGTCAACAATTCAATAAAGAAGCTTGATGAGAATGGCTTGAACATGATCATGAAGAGTATTTGACAACAAGATACAAGAACACCACAGTTTCAAACTAAGGCAATTTATAAGTAGGTAACACCTTCATTAACAATGCATTTCAAAACCAGCATTAAAATCATAAATAAGATTAACCCATAGAAAACCAAATCAGAAAAAAATGTTAACCTGGCACACAGAAAATTGGGAGCACATCATCTCATTGCTTGCATATCAGAAAGTGCTATATTACATGATGAACAACCTACCAGAAGAACAGTCATTAAAGGCAGAAACAACGAGAGAACCGTAGATACCGAGATCACTGACAGAATCAACGGAGAACCAATCAACCTACATAAGTTCAAGAACTGGTAAACTTGGTGACTGCCTTGGTACCCTCGGAGACAGCGTGCTTCGCGAGTTCACCAGGGAGGACAAGGCGGACGGAGGTCTGAATCTCGCGGGACGTGATAGTGGGCTTCTTGTTGTAGCGAGCGAGGCGGGATGCTTCCTGGGCGAGCTTCTCAAAGATGTCGTTGATGAAGGAGTTCATGATGGACATGGCCTTGCTGGAGATCCCGATGTCTGGATGGACCTGCTTGAGCACCTTGAAGATGTAGATCTTGTAAGTCTCAGTGCCTTTCTTCGCCTTCTTCTTCTTCTTGTCGGCGGTGGCAGACCCGTCCTTGGAGGGGAGTCGCTTGCCGGCCTTGGGCTTCTTCTCCGCCGGGGCCTTCTCGGCGGCAGCTTTCTTCTCCTTCTCCTCGGCCGGCTTGTCGGAGGAGGCGGGCTTCTTCTCAGCGGGCTTCTTGTCGGCCTTGGGCGCCATGGGAGATCGCGATCGGGAAGAAGAAACGAGGGTTCGAAGAGAGGCGGAAACGGGTGCTCGAGATGGGGAAGAATCGACGGGTGGGGGAGTTTATATAGACAGAAGAGGATGACGGTGATTGGGTAGAAAGCTGCAGGCACGGATCGATGAGGTGTGCTGTGTTCTACCGTCGGATTTAGTGATGAATAAATAAACACATTGACAGTCTAGATTGTTGCGCATTCGGACCTGAAGCGGACATCCACTCGGATTAATTCAATTTATGGAACTGATCAACGATTATTGGGCTTTCAAAAAGGCCCGGTAGAGATGAAGCTTAAAGGCCTGTTTTATTAAATATAAAGTAACCTACAGTGTTCATGCAACTTAATAAGTTGTCCGAGTTTAATAATAGGGCTGTTTAATAATAGGGCTGTTTGGTACTGTGGATTAGGTAGGATTATCAGTTAAATCTATTGACTAATTTTTAAATAAACCAAAGATAATTACAACTACGTGATTAAATACTGTAGTAGTTGGAAAAACTATTACACTTCGGATAAAGTATTATTAGTCCTTAACTTGAATAGTAACTTTCATAATCGATTAAAAGATCCTTTCCCTACAATAAAAACTAAACCAAATGCTTTCTCGTCTTCTTATCTTTTCTTTTCTATGCTGATGGCATAAAAGTGTGGAGAAATAATCTAGAGGTGGATCCAAATGTTGTGATACCTCTTCAATGGACTTGATATCTACAAAATCTACTAGTTTCTAAAGGTATCTGATCATTATTATTATTTATTGTTGTCTCGCATTCTCTGTTGCTACGGTGTTATCTCTATGGATTATGAGACCTTTACATCAGCCCTCCAAGGTAAACATGCTGAGACCTTTACATCAGCCCTCCAGGATATCCTTAACATGGATTATGAAGTAGCAAATGACACGATAGATGGTGGTAATTATACATCTCATGGTATTGAAGAGGATGACGAGTTAATGTCTGTAACGCACACCTTGTCTTCTAAATCAAGTGTAGGTGCAATCTCTAATAGTAAGAAACAAAAACATGTGAATGAAGGTGACGATGCTATAGTTGAAGTCATCAACAACCTCGCTGCCATAACCAAGGATACAATGAAGGATTTGATCAAGAGCTAGCAATGGAGGAGAAGATTTGAAATGCACAAGAGAAGGTATGAATGCCTTGATGGTGATAGCAGAGCTAATGGAGGGGAAGAAAGTGCTTGTTGTTGAGTTGTTGGCGGACAACTATAACAAATTATCACTGTTCACCCTAGACGTCCCTCAAAATTCATTTCTAAGTTATGTGAAGAAAGGTAAATTATGAAGTTGGCTTATAACTAATTGTTAAGTGCCTAAGGGATGGAAAAAATTATTCTATTAAGATATATATCTATAGAGAATTGATTCTTATTATAATAAATCTATAATCTTCAACTGAATTGGTTAATTAATCACTAACAAAACATATAAAGTCAATGGATGTGAGTTTAATTGGATGTCTGTTTTTTTTTCATTTTAATCTGTCACACTCCAAATGCCATTGAAAGGAAGCAAAATTTAACAAATACAATCTAAACAAGATCTTCAAATAGAATCCAATAATTAAATATTTAGATTGTGTCAAATCTTTTATTTTTTTAGGTCTAATATTTAATAAAGCCCCATAATTTCAATTAAAAACATTACTAAACAAACACAATTGAGCAATTAATATCCCATTAAATCCTCTCTAAATTAATTATTACAATTGAATCCTTAAAGTATTATACTAAACAAATCTAATGCAAGAAAAAAAATCAACGTTCAAAAATCAACTCGTTCTTATTTTGCCCTAGTTTATTAAAAATAATCATATAAAAAGTCAAAATGATGAGTTTTTAATAAATCATGGACCAAGAAATTTGACTTATAGCTAATCGAAAAATTATTCAATAACTTTCAATATATTTTTGTAATTTTATTGTCGTCTAATTTTGAGCATTGTAAAGATTTTTTGGAATATTTTTATTTTTGATGGCCGATTTGGTATTTGCTATATTATTTTTATTATTTAAAAAAATAAAAATATTTTATGACGAAAGATCGTCGTGACCTAGTGGGGGCCCACTCCGTTTTCTAACGGTCGACTGCCGGCGCGAGTGACGGATTCCGTTTGAATTCAAACACAAACTCGTCGTCGCCACGACTGGCTTAACACCGTCAATTTTGTTGCGGTATTTAAGTCGTCGTGATCTCCGCCTTCTCGAACTGCTCGGCGACTCGATCCATCTTCCGCACTCCAAATAACCAAATTCCTCTTTCGACGGCGAAATCTCACAGAAGCCGAGTGATTCTGTGCCGGAATCTCACAGTTCGAGTATATTCGTCGTACGTCGTTCTCGCAATCTTTATATCCGGCTCGACGTTGCGTTTTCTTTTTGGATGCCGGCGCGGTCCCGGTATTGAACGAGGATGTGATTTTGGTTCGAGTTGGATGCATCTTTGATTTTTTGTTTTTTTGTAATCAATTTTTTTTTTTTTTATAAAGATATTAGCTCTTCGTTTCTGGAGCATATAATGGTTTGTTTCTGCGATTGAAGCTGACAATTAGGGATCCTGCCGTTTTTGTTTCGCTACTTTACTAACATCAGATCCAGTAACTGAAAATTGCAGAGATGTTAAAGTTGTTACATATTTGTAATTGAATGTACCAGGTAGATAGAAGATGGATAGCTCTCAAAGGAGATCGGGATTTGTCCCGGTGTCGCCTTCACAGACTCCGAGGTCCACTGAGAAGCACGGGAGAGATTTCCGGTCGTTGGATGGGAATGGTAACTCGAGCAGCAAGTTCGATAGGGAGAGGGGGGTCAACGTCCAAGTGATCCTAAGATGCAGGTGAGAACCAAACGGGGCTAAAAGATGGGATTTTGCCTGGATTTTCTAAGATTTTGATTTACTAAATCTATCTGTATTAATTGCAATATTTCCAGGCCATTAAGTGACGACGAGAAGAGAGGGAGCGCCCAGGCGGTCATTTCTTGCAATGAACATCATCGAGAAGTTTCAGCTGCTCAGAATATTGCTAACAAGCTGATCGACAGAACCTTTACCTTCGACAAGGTTTTTGAAACCTCTAGCTTCAATATTTGGCATATATAACTTTCCTGTCAGCTCCATGCATGAAAAATCTGCCTTATAAATTATATAGGTTTTCGGCCCAACCTCGAAGCAAAAGGATTTGTTTGTCCAAGCTGTAGCTCCTGTAGTAAATGAGGTTCTAGAGGGCTACAATTGCACCATATTTGCATATGGGCAGACAGGCACAGGAAAGACCTACACAATGGAAGGTGGGGGAAGAAAAGTCAAGGTAAGTTTTTTTCCCTTCACTGATGCAAAATGAAAAATTGCTGCTACTCCACTTCTTCTTTGAGCTCTAAGCTATACAATCATGGCAGAATGGAGAGTTTCCAAGTGATGCTGGAGTTATCCCAAGGGCTGTGAAACAAATTTTTGAAATCCTGGAGGCACAATGTGCTGAATATAGCATGAAAGTCTCATTTCTTGAGCTGTACAATGAGGAGATAACTGATCTTTTGGCCCCAGACGAATCAAAATTTGACGACAAGAATAAGAAGCCTATCGCTCTCATGGAGGATGGGAAGGGTGCTGTTTTTGTGAGAGGATTGGAGGAGGAGGTAGTCTATACTGCTGATGAAATTTACAGAATCTTGGACAAGGGGTCTGCAAAAAGGCGTACTGCAGAGACTCTACTAAACCAACAAAGTAGCAGATCCCATTCCATTTTTTCCATTACAATTCACGTCAAGGAGATTACTCCTGATGGAGAAGAACTGATTAAATCTGGCAAACTTAATCTTGTTGATCTTGCTGGTTCAGAAAATATATCACGATCTGGTGCTAGAGATGTGAGTAAACACTTCATGTTTAATCAAGTAGGACTAATTTTTTGTTTGCTAATTGATATTTCCACTAGAAAAGTTCACTAACCATCTCAGTTCTTGTGTCTTTCATTTCCAATAGATTTTCACAGCTTGATTCAATATTGATATTTCTTGTCTGAACATCTTCGATTACAGGGAAGAGCAAGAGAAGCTGGGGAAATTAATAAAAGTTTGCTCACTCTTGGCCGTGTAATTAATACTCTCGTTGAGCATTCTGGCCATATTCCATATCGGTATAATCTAAATCTGTTTGTGTCACATTTTCTTCTTTCCTGTAATGATCCTTTGTAAGTTGAACTTTGTCTATTTTCTTTCAGAGACAGCAAATTGACAAGGCTGCTTAGAGACTCCTTGGGAGGAAAGACTAAGACTTGTGTTATTGCCACTATATCACCATCCATCCTCTGTTTGGAAGAGACTCTGAGCACCTTGGATTATGCACATCGGGCAAAGAATATCAAGAACAAGCCTGAGGTCATTAACAATTTTCAGCTTCTCATTTGCTATTCATCTTTTAGAAACCAACTAAATGTTAAATTATTGTATCACAGGTTAACCAAAAGATGATGAAATCTGCTATGATCAAGGATCTGTATGCAGATATTGACCGCCTTAAACAAGGTGCTCAATTATGAATCTGTTTTAAATATGTTCTGATATTTCTTCTCGCTAATCTATTATATAACTTTGAAACTTGAATATTTAATATTTGGTGAGCACACACAATTGAGGTGTTCAATGCTCTATTTGAGATGCTAAGCATGGTCATTGTCATCTAGTTTATGAGCTCTTGAATCCATGGCTATACAAATCAAGGTATCCAGTGGTCTATTTTTCATATTTGATTGACATGCACCACTTGAGGTATCCAAGGATCTATTTGAGATGCTAATCATTTTATTGTCATAGTGATTATGAACTCTTAGATGCATCTTTAAGAAATTACTATGCATCGTGGTTATCATGCAAGCTTCTTGTTTTAGATCATTTAATGCATTTGCTTGTAAGCTAAATGCATATACTAGTTCTCCCTAACTTGCATTTGTGGTATTATTGTCACTCATGTACAACAGAGTTATTTGCTGCAAGAGAGAAGAATGGCATCTACATCCCACGTGATATGTACTTGATTGAAGAAGCTGAGAAGAAGGTTAGTTGGGAAGTATTTAGTTTGATTATTGCTCGTTAATCTTAGTCATCAAGATGTCATTCTTTTGTCTTTACATCTTTCGTTTCATAATCCATTTAAATAATTTATTCATCAACGCAGGCCCTGACTGAGAAAATAGAAAAATTGAAAGTTGATCTGGACTCAAAGGATAAGGTGCACCTGATCTACTTAGTACTGTGGTACCCTATTTCTTCCATAGAGGTGTGAATTGGATATTTAAATGTTTTGACCAGCAATTAGGTGGGCTTCAAGAACTTTACAATTCACAAAAGATACTTAGTGCAGATTTTAGTGACAAACTAGAAAAAACTCAGGTAAAGCAGTATTGACACACATCTTTAATTACTACTGGACATAGTGTGTATACCTATAAATTTGGTGCAGGAAAAACTGGTGAACACTGAGCAGCTTTATTTGGGCTTGGAAGAAAGATATAGGCAAGCAAACTCTATAATAAAAGAGAAAGAATTTTTTATATCCAATCTTCTCAAGTCAGGTGAATCAAAACTTTCTTTTATCAGTTTGAGCCTTGCACCTTGATTATATGGCAACCTTTTTTTGTTCATATCTCTGATATTTCATGTCAGTTTAATGAGACTCTTAAAATTGAATTCCTCACAGGAAGTAATAATTCTAACTGCCATTTCTCTTATGTCTTAACATGAAATATTGCATTATAATTTAGTGTTAAAGTTCCTCACAATCAGTAATGATTCAAAATGCCATTGCTCTTAATTAATGGGCTTGTGTAACATCTACCAGAAATCTTGCATTATAATTAAGTACTGTTACAATTCTGGAAACTTTTCCTATCCAGTTCAGTGACCATCCATTGCTTTTAGACTATATTGTTTTTCACTTATTGTCTAATGCCTTCGAGGAATATTAAAAACAGAGGCGGCGCTTGTCGATCGTGTGTATGATCTGAGATCTGAGCTACAAAATGCAGCTGCTGATGTTTCAGGCTTGTTCTCAAAAATTGGTTTGTACCTTCCTATTTTCCTTTTTGTGCTCTCTTTTTTTATTGTCATTCATTAGGTTATTTCTTTTCCTCGGTAGGATGTTGTCTCAACCAATAATAACGTAATTTTTTTCATTTGGCATACAGAGAGAAAAGATAAAATAGAGGAAGGAAACATAATACTTGTCCAAAACTTCCGGTACATGTTAACCCAACAATTAGACACCTTGCATACAACTGTCTCAGCTTCAGTGATGGAACAGGAGAATCAATTGAAAGAAATGGAAGAAAAAATACAATCCTTTGTGTCTACAAAAGCAAAGGTCTATCTTCTGATTTTTTTTTTTTTTTTCCATTTCATTTGTTCTTGGTAGTTTCTAATATATATGTCCTCCCAGAGACCTAGTTGCTATATCAACCCTATAGATTAATTACATTAGCCAGCAGGGTCTTATTACTAATTTGTTTGATACACAGGCCACAAAGGATCTTAGATTGCATGTTGACAGCCTCAAAAATATGTATCATTCGGGGTTCAGAGTGTTGAATGATTTAGCTTGTGAACTTGGCAAGAAGTCGGGAGACACACTTGGTAGACTGAATTCCCAAGTGTTACTGTATTCTTCAGCTCTTGAAGATGTAAGTAAATTGTTTTCTCAGTAATCTATCACTTTATCTTGATGTATAGACTATAGACACATGGTTTATGCAGTGCTTCAGAGGAATAACTTTGGAGGCTGATCAGCTTCTAAATGAACTTCAGCTATCTTTGTTGAACCAAGAGGACAAGTTAGCTACCTTTTCTCAGCGGCAATGTGAGGTAGGTGGCTATTGAAAGGCATTTGAGAAATTTTAAACAATTATAATTGCCTGCTTTTTTGATTGTATAGGGTCACGATAGAGCAATTGAGTTGACAAGGTCAATTTCAAAGATAACATCAGATTTTTTTGAATCCCTTGATATTCATGCATCTAAACTAACCATGTTCATGGAAGAGTCACAAATTATACAAAACCAACAACTGCATGATCTTGAGAAGAACTTTGAGGTGACTCCGCGTTAGCAACAATACTAACTTCATTTCCTTTTTGTCATATTTCTTTTAGAAAGAATCAAACAGTACCAAGTTCTTAATTGCTTCCTATTCACGTAGGAATGTGCTGCTAGAGAAGAAAAACAGTTATTGGAAAAGGTGGCAGAGATGTTAGCCGCTTCAAGTTCTAGGAAGAAGATGTTGGTAAATGATGGAACTCTTTTGATAGACATGAAATGTACACTTCTGTATGTTTTTTTTACTTTGCAAACCTGCACATATGTCTTAAAAGACTTGATGTCGCACAATGCTAATGCTGCAGCTTTAGAGGAGTAAGTTATTTCTATCCCTGGGAAATATTTTAGGTTACCAAGATCATTTTGCCTCAACGAGAAGTATGCATTACTTTGATTAAAACCAAAAATATCTAGAACAGAATTTAGTTTAGCACACTAAGCCCTTTGGGGATTGCTTGAGGCTATAGATAGCCTTTTTTAAAAAAACTTATATTGTTGCTTGCTATTGTGCTCTTGGGGACCTTGAGGAAGCTTCATACGAACTGCTTCGAGCTCTTCTTAGAAGAATGCATATTTCACGTCCATTTTATGAAGAAGTCAATCATTGTTGACAACAAGTGACATAGGAATTACATATGAAGAAGCTTCATATCTTCTTCTTCGCTATCTCTTCCTTGTAATTATTCACTAGATTCTTCCTTACCGAAATTGAGATACATGCAGAACTTTGACATCAGTCCCTTTCTTTAGGTTCAAACAGCTGTTGACAATCTCCGATCCACTGCCGTTGAGAGAACAAGCAGTCTACAAAAGGAAATGTCGACAACTCATCAGTTCACCTGTTCTGTTAAAGAACAGTGGAGAACATACATGGAAGAAACTGAGAACAACTATCTCGAGGATATTGCATCAGTAGGAAGTGGCAGAAATGGCCTCGAAGAAGGTTTCAAAAATTGGTAAGTTTTACAGAAGTTAGAAAATTATGAACCGTTCTAGTGTGCATAACTCTTTCTTTGTCCTTGTAATTGTTTGCAGCAAGGAAAATACTAAAATGGCTGCACAGCAGTGGAGAGATGCTCAAAATTCCCTGATGAAGCTTGGCACAGGACATGTATCATCAATGGATTCAATTATCAGGTTTAGTACTGATTTGTCGTAACCATGAATTTCTACTCTCTTGTTTGTGAAACTTCTCCGACTACGCGTTTGTTATAAACTTGAACAGGAATAGATTGGATGCTAACCACCTTCAGTGTGCTAAGCTGTCGTCTGTTGTCTCATCGACACTCGAAGATGTTGATGCCTCGAACCAGAATCTTCTATCTTCCATTGACTGTAATCTACCACCGCACTGCCCCTTTACTAACATTGTAAGAATCAGTAACCAACATTACTTCATCCAACAGGTTCATTCAAACTCGACCAAGAAGCATGTGCCAACTTTGATTCGATGCTCGTCCCGTGCCACAGAGAGTTGAGAGAATTGAAGTGTGGTCACTGCCACAAGATTGCCAAGATAACAGACGACACAAGGAAATGTCTCGAAGAAGAATATATGGTAATTTGGCATCAGCACTTTGATACAATTACTTGACCTCAGTGATCATTAACTGACTTGTACAACAAATTGATCAGATGGACGCACCATCTTGTTCCACCCCGAAGTGTCGGCCGATCAATCTGCCAAGTGCTGCATCGATCGAGGATCTACGTACTCCAGCTCTCGAAGAACTATTGAACACAACACCCACATCTAGGCAAACAAATGGCGATGCGAAAAACTACACCGGGTCATGTGAGTCTCAATTGTCGAGAGACTCTAGGATTCCCCTCATTGCTATCAACTAAGGCCAATTGTTTAGAGTTCGTTTAGTAGGAATGAGGTTCTTAGATTATATATCACATATATAGAAGCTCCATGCATCGGACTATCCGGATGCCTGGGAGATTAATTTTTGATCATCTACTTTGATCAGAATAAACTATTTTTGAATTATCAAATCAAAAAGACTTTATTTTACAAAGTAAATTTAATTTTTGATCGCATTGTTTTCCTTAAAGAAAAGGACGTGCCTTTTCATATTTTTCGCCAAGTTGAAAAAATATGCAACTAAAATTGCCACCTCAACTATCCGTGGGAGTCCTTTAACTCATCATCAGCCGTCTAATCATATTAACGGTCTAAATCACCTCCGAGCCCGTACTCCATTCCGAAGATCGTGCCTACCCCTATAAATTCCCCTCCTGGTGAGGATCGTGGATAATGTAATTGTGATTTAACTGGTTGTAATCATTTTTTAAGTTTACGTTTCCATCCAAGTTAGGTTCACCTTTCCATTCAAGTTGGAGTTTGGATTGAGATAACCAGCCACTTTTGGTCTCCCCTCAGTATTTGCTCTTTTGATTGATCATCTGTTGATCCGATCGCTTTTGGTTTCACTTCAAAAGCACTTCGATCGCGCTTGAATCTGTGCCATGTCGGGACGAGGGAAGGGCGGGGCGAAGCGCCACTGCAAGGTCCTCCCTGACCGTCACCATCACCGTCACGCGTAGAGGAAGACCGTCACCGTCATAGACGTAAATTTATTTCTACCTCAATTAAATTTATTATTATTTTCATTGTCAAATATATGTTAAGCACGTGTATAATTATATTTGGAAGTGAATAAAAATTAAAAAAAAAATATTCACGATAAAAATATCATTTTTTTGTGTCTATTAGGTACGAGGTGTGCGTCACATAAGTCTAACGTGCAGGTTTCTGCATACTAAAGTTATTTTAGGCGACAAGTCAAAACTTTTCCCAAAGGAATAAACATCCTGAAAATTTAGTTTCGATTAGTTCATACTAAATCAAAACGTTAATCTTAAAGCTCCAAATTCCTAAATATATTAATGCATCAGAAATTCTCATCTTAACTTGATCAACAACTACCATTAATTAATTAAAAGTTGTCCATAAATAAAGTTTATTAATATAGTTATCCATAAAATTCATCAAATATATAAATAAATAACTTAGCAAATAAGTTTGTAACATTAAGCTTGTTAATTGATCAAATAAATTTTAAATTATAAAAAATTTAAACAATCAAATAAGTTTAAATTAAGTGTTTAGTAACATCTAACTAAATTAAACTTAGACTAAATTCATAAAATAGAAACCAAACCCAACTTTAAAACTGTTTCATTAATTTAGTTCATTTAAGCATCAGCTAGGCTTTATTATTACCCCCATCAAATATGTAGTTATGATTATATAATTGTACAATATATCTCAAGTAATTTTGGTTGAATTGCTACTGTGACAATTTTAATTAAAAGTAATTTTGACTAAGTACATTACCAAGTTGAAGATAACTACAATATGAAACGGCCTTTTTTATTTGCCTAATATTTAAATGAAAGAAATTGATAAAGCAAACTAATTAAATATGATAATCATCAATTGTATTTAATAATTTATTAATAAATTAAAAAAAAATCACTTCTGGTGCAACGCAAACTCTATAAAAAAAGAGTTTTATTCAGAGATTTGAGCAGAGCAAATCTTTCTTCTTCTCGTTGGGGGGTTGGAACACGTACCCGATATCCCCGCTCATATCGTAACAGATCGCTTTTATTCCGGCGGCCTCTTCCGTTATAAACCCACCATGTCCCGTTTTCTCGATAAGATATCTCCCCACGACGGCCGCTCCTCCCCCATGGACGACGCCGACGACGCCCCCCACCCTGGCGCCCTCCAACATCACAGCTCCCGCGCCGCCTCCTCCTCAGTCTCAGACGCCTCCGTCCCCCTCGGCCAGCTCTTCAGGCCCGTCGGTGACGGCCACAGCGGCCACCACGTCGTCGTCCAGATTGGGAACGTCGCCGGCGACGGCAAGGGTACTGGTGAGGAAGACGGCAATCGAGCCATCCCCGGATCGCTTCCTTTCGTCCTCGCCTTCTCCAATCTCACCTACAGCGTCCGCCGTTCGCGGAAGGGTTGCTCTCTGTTCGGCCGTAGCGGCGCCGGCGAGGAACAGGGGAGAAAGGTTCTGCTGAATGGCATCTCAGGCGAGG
>JBAMIE010000055.1:2841524-2857639 GCA_037177295.1 Kaempferia parviflora | reverse complement strand
GCCCATGTATTGCACTATTAAATGAGCTTAGCGCACTCTGACAAAAATAACTGTTATAATATAATTTCAAACTATATGGTTATAAAATTTACATGTATTTATGTGTAATATAATACGCGTGTGCGCGATCGCTAGTGTATATATATATATATATTATCAATGTTGATTGGCTTAATTTGTAGAATAAAAAAAATAATTATTCAAATAAAAGGAAATATATCAATAGTTATCTAAAGCCGATCCATTTAAATAGAGAGTACCCTAGGATACTTAAAATGGGCTTACTCGATTCATGTGGCCTTACCTTTTTTTAATATACCCGATCCGATCATTTTTATTCAACTTATTTTTTTTTTTAATAATCTAGTTATTTAATTAATTCATTTTAGAGGTGATATTTTCAATTAGTCACTAAGATAAATTTAAAAGTACAAGTGACAGGAGGTCTAATAGTCCAACATCTTTAAATTTTTCATATAAGAAATGTAAATTGGGTAAAATTTAAATTGTTATTTTTAATTATTAAAACTATCAAAAAAAATATTGTTTTCAAAAATCTAAATAATAGATTAATATATTTTTTATTTTGAAAATATTATAAAAAATAGAGGATGTTATAATAATACTTATAAAATATTTTATATAATTTTTTATTAACTTAATTAAATACTATTTAAATTGACTACTAAATGACTATTACAGTAATTTTAAGATGATTTTGATTTTTTAAATAATGTGATTAAATTCTAAAATATTAATTAAGTTATAGAGAATTATTTTATATACAATATTTTTGATTAAATTGAATTAAAAAATAATTTAGTTTAAATCGTTGTAACAGTTAGATCCTAGTAAGATGCTCTTTTAAACAATTTTTTTAAGCAAGATGCTCTTTTAACTTTTCTTTTTTTTTTAAAAAAAAAGATGTGTTTTTTTGTTTTTACTTTTGCCTTTGAATTTTTTAGGACAAATAAACTAATTATGGAAAATTTAGTTCATAATTTGATAAATTCATATGAGCAAATATAAAAATGGTAAAATGGGCATGTAATATTAAATGTTCTAAATATTAATTTAAAAAATTATATATATATATATATATTTTAAATTTCATTACCTTCCAAATTTAATAGTAAGGGAATAGACAAAAATAGTAAGAACATAATAGAAAGAAATTATATATATAATCACATAAAAGGCATTAAATAAAATTTAAGGATTTTTAATTAATTGTTGCATTAAAAATGTGCATGAATTATTAATTGAAATTAATTAATTAGAATTATGGTCAACTAATGACAAAAAGGGTAAGAAAAGGTATTGAAAATATTTAAAAGGAAAAGAATTAAGTGTTGGGAAATACTTAACGATGCAATTGACTGATAATAGGAAACTGTCAATAACAACGGAAGGATTAAAATATATATTAAAACAACAGTATTTTTTTTTAAAAAAAAATTATAATACAAAATTAATTAGTTATAATAAAAATGGAGTCACTGTCGATTTATTTAGATAATAATAAATATTCGAATATTTAAGGAATTCCGTGTTTACTTTACACGACAGCTTTGGGAAGCCGCCGCCCAAACTCGTACCCTGTGGGGCCCGCCGCAATAGCCCATCAGAATGGCTCGAAGACTTTGTGTCTTGGAAGAACAGGAGGAATCTTCTGCGTTCACACCTGGTCTCATTGGCTCAATCTCAGCCGTCGATATGGCGGAGATCGCAGTCGACGGTGGAGAAACGACAATGGCACCGGCTATCGTGCTCCACTCTTCGCTGTGGCTATAAAAGGGAAGAGTGGTGGCGGAGGGCGATGAATCGAAGAGGCGACAGCGGCGAGATGGCGGTGAAATCGTATCCGGAAGTGAGCGAGGAGTACAAGGCGGCGGTGGCGAAGGCCAAGCGGAAGCTCCGTGGCTTCATCGCGGAAAAGAGCTGCGCCCCGCTCATGCTCCGCATCGCGTAACCTTCATTTTGATCTCTTTCTTCGTCTTCTTGGTCCTCTTATTCTCTTGTTTGATGCTGATCTGTTGGATCTCAGATGGCACTCGGCGGGGACGTACGACGTGAGCACGAAAACAGGAGGGCCATACGGGACGATGAAATTCCCGGAGGAGCTCGCTCACGGCGCCAACAACGGCCTCGACATCGCCGTTAGGCTTCTCGAACCGATCAAGGAACAGTTCGCCATCCTCTCATATGCTGATTTCTACCAGGTTCTCTAGATCTGCCTTGATCCTTGTGCCGTTCTTAAATAAATCGTTAGTTTTGAATATGTTTAATTAATTTTCAGCTCGCCGGTGTTGTTGCCGTCGAGATCACTGGAGGGCCAGAAGTTCCTTTCCATCCCGGACGGGAGGTGTGAATCTCCCCCTATCTCTAATTTCGTTCTCAAGTATAAAATTATCTTAGTTATTGATCAGGTGAGACGCGTAGTTATTCGATTTAGGGGTTTGCAATGGCTTGATATATCTCTGTGGGTTAGGGCCATTTGGTCAATGGATGAATAAATTCCCATGAAGAACAATATTTCCACGAATGCTAATTTTATGTCTAGAAATTACCTATAAAACCCAATTATGGCTATATAAGATTTTCTCAATATATATTGC
The DNA here is from genome assembly GCA_037177295.1 of Kaempferia parviflora. Taxonomy (NCBI): domain Eukaryota; kingdom Viridiplantae; phylum Streptophyta; class Magnoliopsida; order Zingiberales; family Zingiberaceae; genus Kaempferia; species Kaempferia parviflora. The sequence goes on along the minus strand of JBAMIE010000055.1, from coordinate 2,855,021 downwards.
TTACGAAGATTAACCAGAACATAGTACCAATAGAATGGAAGTATGGACTTTTCTGCAAGTTATAGGCAAATATTTGTTTCCGTAAGACTAAAATGTCTCTGCAACTAAATGGTTCCTTTATAATTTCTTTGAAGGAAACAATTGGAAAGGTCTGGGTAACTATTAGGTTGATGAGAGGAACGACTATTCTATATTGTGTTCTGGGTTTTTTATTAGGAAATTTGAACAAAACATAAAGATTAATTATTCCTTCTTGATTCATTGGAAATGGAATAACTATTCATATAAATGTAACCTAACATTACTTGATTAGGAATCTAAGTAAAATGGAAATGCCACATTCTCATGTAGCATTCCAATGATGTTTTCACATCAACTATAAGGTTTCCATCTTGATTCATTGGAAATGGAATAACTATTCATGGGAATCAAATATGAAGTCAATGTAAGGCTACATTACTTGACTAGGGTAATGCACAACATAAAGAGATGAGTAACTTGGGATTTCTTCATACACAAACATATGATGCAGACCATATAATGTTCAGCTTACACAAATCTTAAAGAGACAAAGTAACTTGGCATAATTTTTCATAAACACTAACAATAAGAAACACATACCTCACCTTAAGTGTTACTGGATGCCTAATGTTCCCCCCTATGAAGAAAAACCTTGTTCTGGTCCTCTTAGCATCCTTACCCTTCACGAGAGAGAAACAACAATCAATACAAATACTAAGACAACTACCAAAATCCAGGTCAAATGCCTTTTGTTAATATGTTATTTATAGAATGTACAAAGTTTGCCTCATTCATTGGGCACACATTACGCTACTAGCCATGCCTCTCTCTATGTCGTGCCCATATGTTTTATGTCACAATGTGCTCACTTCGAGTAATAAAATTACTTGAGGCAGTTTTATTTCATCTTGCGTTATCTTTGGGACTTGTTAGCATAGTTAAGGTATCTCACAAAGTGTGACTAAAGATTTCTTTGAAATTAGTTGGTGAAGACCATCATTAAGAAATTTGATCTATTCGATAACAATTTGCACTAATTGTGTGCTTGCTTGGCCTATTTCAGGACAAACCCCAACCTCCTGAGGAAGGTCGCCTCCCTGATGCCACAAAAGGTATGAAGTCCAAGGCTCGTAGATATTCTCAAGTCGGATACATCGTTGGATTTGTTCACTTGTTGATGTCCGTGACTTTTAGAAAAATAAATCTGTGTCAAAGTTGCTATTTTTTTCTTTGGCATTTGTCTGAATGGTCCAAACAAAGTTCCTGTCTATTTTCTTGAGTATTTTCTATTCAAACAATCATCTGGAGTAGTTTCTCTTTCAAAATTGTTCTAATAACATTTGCTCATTCAGGTTCTGACCACCTCAGGCAGGTGTTTGGTGTGCAAATGGGTCTTAGTGATCAGGACATAGTTGCACTCTCTGGTGGCCACACTCTGGTACCTTTCGCCTTGATATGTCAGTGATAGCATCCTTTTAATCTATCAACTTTGTTTGCTAAGGCACTTTCAACTCCCTTCAGGGAAGATGCCACAAGGAGCGTTCTGGCTTCGAGGGCCCCTGGACCGCCAATCCCCTCATCTTCGACAACTCCTACTTCAAGTAAAGATCTTTCTACCTGAGATAAATACATTGGCCTTTACACTGATGTGTTTTTATATTTTCAATCGTAGGGAGTTGCTAAGTGGCGAGAAAGAGGGCCTTCTTCAGCTGCCTTCTGATAAGACTCTTTTAGACGATCCTGTCTTCCGTCCCCTGGTTGAGAAATATGCTGCTGTATGCCTTCTCATATTTCCGAATCCTCTTCTCTTACAATTGATCCAACAATTTGCACTAAAACATTAAAACAACTTCCCTTCAGGATGAGGATGCTTTCTTTGCTGACTACGCTGAATCACACTTGAAGCTTTCGGAATTAGGGTGCGTGTTCTTTCACTCGTCCATAAACAATAACTACAAACTTTGCAAACATGCTTATTGTTTAACCTTGTTTCTGAACATAGATTTGGAATTACGGCTTGAGGAAGTCGGTTATTTCTGAAAGGGTTGACGTATGCGCAAGGTTTGAAGCTTCTTTTAAATAAACTTTTAGCAAATGGTAAATGTTCAGGTTTTGGCTTTACATCTCTACCAAGAACAGTTGTTGATTTGATTTCGTATGAATGCTGTCCATGTTGCTTTATCATATGAATGCTTCTGGTTTGAATATGAGTCGATGTGTTTTACCTATTGCAATAGGTTTAAGCTTAATTCTCTCACGTTTACTAAATAGTGTAGACAACGATAATCCCTGATTCAAGATTCACCGACACAAGGGAAAAGTAACGATACACTCGGTCTTCATCTACAACCCTACTCACGTTTGATATCTGACATCCATCTGACTGATGAAACAACTACGAGTTCTGATTTGCTGCTTGAATACGTTACCGACGAAATAAAAAGTCACAATTGTCTACGAATGCCCGGCAACCTCAAATAGTTAAGCCAACAGATGGAGCTCGGTGTACTAATAATATAAACAGCATACGTTAAATGATTTTGGAGTAGCTTATATTATCGAGGCATTTGCGCGAAGTAAATAAATATTGCACAATGAGAACGATATGCCAGCTCAAATAACTAAAATCGGCCAACGATAAATAAAAAAAAATTCTAGCAGAGCGAAGTATGGACATCCAGAACGGCATACCCATCTACTCATCCATGGGCATCGACACGCATCTCGCCTTAAATAGCTTCGTTCTCATGAACTGAACAATCATGGATGATAGAATTCAATGAACATCTTGGCCTACATAATAAGAACAACAACGAATGATCACACAATGACGGCATACCTGAAAAAGTTGTTAGGTTCAGCTTCAACAGGCAAGGAGTTTTTCAGTGAACTCTGAGGACCTGTTACTTGGATTTGATGAATTACCCTCCGAATTTGTATCTGAAATTTGTAGTTCAACAGGTTGCCGCTGCTTCTTTTGCTTCTTTATTTGTTGTTCTCTTTCGGTGTCCTGCCCATTCGATACTGATTTTTCATCCTCACTAACTGCAGTGCCTGCTGGAAGCATCTCATCTGAGGAATTTTCATTTGAGACGCTATTAGTTTCGCGCAGAGTCTTCTTTTGTTTAAGGATAGCACTGCTGCCCCGTTTTCTGCGGGTCACTTTGGATGAGCTTCTACGAACTGTTTCACCATTAGGCTTGAGCATAGGAGGTGACCCTGTCATCTGCCCTGCCACTCGGCGCATGAGTTCCCCGAACTTGGACTGTTGTCTAGAACTCGAAGTCTGTGATTTGGGCACGAAATCTCCTAATGCGTTGGGTTTTTTCTCCTTTACCTTCCCTATATCATCGACATCAAAATCCTCCACTTCCAGTTTCCTGTGAGATGAACGTGAAGTACCTTTGTCATCATCTGAACCCTGATGATCACTCTCTTCGATCAGTTTTGACACGCTCTTCCTTTTCCAACCACACTCAACTACATGTCTCTCTGTGCCAACAAAGCTCCGCCGACATCCTGACTGTGTCTTTCTCGGATCATTATCTGGAGAGGGATCGACGAATCTTTTACCTGATTTTTTCAGTTTGGATGATGGACTCTGCTCTTCTTTGCCGATCAGCTTAGAAGTTTGACTTGGGCGATCAGCAACTTCTTTGCCTGATCTTTTGTTCTTGGATTGCGAATCCTGTTTCCCTTTGCTAACTGAGCCCCATTTATCTCTTGGCTTTCTCTTAATAGAACCTTCATCAGAAGAAGTCGAACTTAAGAGGCCAGCAACTTCTTTACCCAATATCTTTTCCCTAGATACCGAACCATGCTTCTCTTTGCCAACCGAGCTCCCTTTGTCACCTGACTTACTCTTCCTAGGAACACTATCTAAAAATTTTGATAGAGAAGCCTCAATGTTATCCTCTAGTCCTGCCCCAACAACGAACACCGGAAGTTCAGAATACCCTTTTGAGCGATAGAAGGCTTTCAACTGAGATTTGAATATTACAAGCTCCAACTTGTCTACCCCTTCGTTCGGTGACCGTGCTAATGCTCGGATAGAACCAATTAACCTAAGAGGATCAAAGGAGCTTCCGATCCAGGACCAGTCAACAGCATAGTTGGGAGTTCCTTCCCGTACACCAGCATTCTCAAACTTCGAGTCCCGAAGTCTAGCATAACCTTCATCCCTAAAACAGTGGCATGCCATTCCCAAATCAACACGCCGTGAAACCTCCTGAAGCGCGGCATCCTTAGCGGTTAGAAACACGTCCATGCTGTTTTGGTTTGCCAACTGCGAAAAGTGTTTCTGGAAAGGCTTCAACTGCGAATCATCGCACCAAGCGAAGGTTTTGTCTCCGAAATAAGCAACTAGATAGTGATCCTTTTTCCAATTGTTCAATGCCATCTCGGAGGCATCAGAAGGATCGAATATTTGAGCCGGCCACCAAGGGTGGCTCCTCACCTTACTCCAAACCAAATCAGAAACTGCAAACACAGTCTTGTTCTCATCCTGAAAGGGGCAGCAACAAGAATCATGCTCATCGAGAACCGCAGCAGATTTCCGCCGCCGCCTTCCCTTCTTTCGCTTTGCACTGGATCTCACACTTCGGTCCTTCGATTTCTCATTGACCACATCATCGTCTGCCTCCGTGTCTTCGGCTTCCACAGTAACCTTCTCGGTTTCAGTTAAAGCGCCGCCTCCGGAGTCCGTCCCGTCATCGTGTTTGCCAATTGCCGCCTCAGCTTGCTCATCTTCCTCCGCTCCGGTTAGGGTTTCCGGCTGTTCTCCAGCAGCGAAGTTGAGGTCGAGGAAGCCATCTCCGGGCTTATTCTCAGAATCCATGTGGACTGGAAAGGTAAAACCCTAAGAAAGTATGATTTTTTTTCATCGAATCGCAAACCCTAGAAATCTTACAAAGCCATTCTCGGAGATCGAAAGACGAGATCAAACACCATGAATTCAAGGAAAAAAACGAATAATTGACGAGAAATTGGACTGAAGTCAACTTATTGCAGCTTACCTCGATCGTAATTTCTCGCTGTTTCCAGATCGAGAAAAAATGGGAATGGAACTGGACGAGAATAAAGGGGACGAACGGGGTTGGATTTGGGGGAAGAGGTCAGCTCACAGCTCGGTAAGTTCACCGCGACGTTTTTTTGAATGCTGAGCGCCAACTACAACCGGGCGGGGTATCTGTCACTTTCCGGTGGCGGTAAGCGGCATTCAAATCCCGTTGGATATTGTAGACTGAGACCGCCCGCTCCCAACGGTTTGGACCTCCTGTTTACTTGGAGAGAAAGTAGAGAAGATAAAAGATGACAACAAAAGAAAGCAACTTTTACTTATTTTTCATCTTCGGCCTCTTTTAATTTTACAAACTTATGGCTTCTCCTATCAACTCCCCACTTCGTTCTCCCACATCATTGAATTTGTTCGTACTAAAATTACATGATTGAATTGATCATAGCGGAGCAACTTGACATTAAATATTAGGGCATCCCTCACTGTTTCTAATCATCCCTAGTAAACAACCCTTAAATTTTTTTTTAATCTTCTCTAGTATATAACTTGTAGGGTAAGATCCCGATGGAACATCATTACTGTATTTAAGACAAAAGCGAAGATATATCGTGTCCTTAGATGGTTCAATTAGTGCACTAGACTTTGCTTGGTTGAACCACATAAATACTTATAGTTTTCGTTAAGCTCTTAAAACACCGATACCGATAATAAACATATCAAGAAGAGGAGTTCCAAATGAAATGATTGTGGAAAAAACTTCAACTAGTAGTACTTCTAAGTGGAAAAAAATGAGACAAATCACTAAATGGAGGACTTCTAAATTGTCTCGTGCCTTACAAATCAAATTGCAAAGACTTACTTAAAAGTAAAATTCCAATCGTCATTTGGTGCCTCGTCTACTGGTAGGTCAAGTATACACTAGTGTCCATTTCCGATCTAACTTTAGCCCTGCTTTATCTACATAGGGTTTACCAAAATTTGTACTCTTAGTGACTAAGATTTCATCGCTTACTTTCGCATACACTTCAAGTGAATTAGGGTGTTGCCAAGAGTGTGTCCATCCTTAGAGTTGGTGTACCGCGACAAACAATGGCCTAACCAAGGCTAGGCTTGACTGGGCTCCAGCCTAATGCAGCGCAGCAACCTAGCAATTTTTAATCTAATATATTGAGCTCAAATCTAGCAGCTGACTAATTTTTAGGCTTCCATCCCAGTGCAAGCCTAATAATTTTTAGGCTTATATATTGAGCACAAATCTAGCAACCTATTAATTTTTAAACTTATATATTGAGCTCAAATTCAACAATCTAGTAATTTTTAGACTTATTTATTGAGTCCAAATTTAAAATAATTTTCTTTTATTTATCGTTCAATACATCGAGTAGCAACAGATCACAGAACAGCAACAAGCCAGGGTAATCGAAGATCTTGGCTTAGTCATCGACAAACCCAGTAGTCGGAACAACTATAGTGCGTTAAAAGATATGAAAACTAATCATATATAGTCTTCTTCGAAGTTAGGGCATCTCCAATGCAAGGTTTGTGAGAGATTTGTAAAACTAAAAAATCTCAATAAAAAAGCTTTAACTATTGTGAGAGTGAGGTTTTAGGTTTGTAGTTTAAGAGCAGGTTTGAGTTTTCAAACCTACTTTTTTGTCTTGAAATTGATGCAGCATGCATGAAGCCATGTAACCACATGTTATAAATTATATCACAAAAAAGCTCACTTAGAGTTTTAACCATTGGAGATGTTTTAATAAAATGTATAATATCGATATGACATATTGGAATTATAAAAAAAGTTCATTTAGAACTTTAACGATTGGAGATGCCCTTACATCGAGTATTGACTGAAACCTCGTAAATGGTAGAGGCAGCACGAAGAATGAAGGGATTGATAGCCAATGTAAAGATAATCATTTGTAAAAATAGTTATTTTTAATTAAAAAAAGTATTTATTAATCATTCAATTATTATGACATGAACAAATTATCCTCTGCCTCACTTAATCATGATTATCTTACTAATTAAAACTATTAATCCATAGCTAATTCTATTAGTCGTCGCAGTGATCATCACGTCCAAAGCGGCGGCGCTCCCTGAGCACCACCACGGCAGGCGTCGTCGTCGTCGAGGAAGAATGAGGGCTCCTCGTCTAGGAAGCAGAGAGGAGTGGTCGCCGGCGGCGAGGCCGCGACGATTGTGGTGGTGGTGGCGGCCGAGTAGCGGCACGTCGTGCGCCGGCCGCGGAGGAGGGCGACGAGGTTGGCGCTGTGGGCGTGGGCGTTGACGGCCTCTGCCTGGGCGCGCGCGAGCTGAGCTCGGAGCTCGTCTACCTGCTTTTGCAGACGGAAAACGGCGCCGGCGCTTCCGTACACCGGGTCCCGGACACGGGCGTCGGCCTCGTACGCCATGCTGCTCACGGCGTCCGCCCGTTGACTCAGGGGAATTTCCTGTCATCAAGTAAAAAAAGAAGAACAAGGTCGGTTTGATCGATTCAAAGTGTCAAAGTATAAATCAATTGTAGTTCGACTTAGAGAATAAATAAAAAAGATTTTGAGCGGAAAAAGTTATAAAGAGTTGATCGATTGAAATTAAACCTGTAAAACTTTGATGATATTGCTGGCACCAAAGATACGATGGACATTAGTGAACTTTTGAAGGTCCGAGGGCGAAAAGTAAGGGGCGAGCATACACTTGTCCTTACATCGTCGACGTAGGAGCTTACAGGCTGCGCAAGGGCTAAGCACGATCGCGGACGAAGGCGGCGAAGAAAGGGACGACGAGTCGGAGAAGGTCTTGTGACTTGAGGCCATGAGGAGTAGGAATTGGTGAATGATGTTGAGAAACAAAATGTATATATATTAAAACATCAACAAGTGCTAGTTGTTTTTTAATTCCTTTTTAAAAGGCACTGGTTGTCATCGCTGTCATGATCGTCACTGAGGTCTAGAGATGCGATAGATAAGTCATGAGAGTTTATCATATGAAATCTAAGGTTGAATCTTGGCATGTTCAAGCATATATCTCATTCATATCTTGATCATTTACACTTATGACTAGTAGTCACCAGTGATTTACCTCCTCCGTATTGACCCTGGGACGGATTGGCGGAGACGTTGGGGGCGAAAGTATTCGCCTTTTGCCACTTGCCACATGTCATGGTCATCACTAGACGCTAACAGATCACCCTAGGATGGATCCAACTGGATCATTGTCGGATTTCGGCAGCATCGCTGTCAGATTCCAGTTGGATCGCAATCGGATTCTAGCAAGATCGCGTCCAAATCCTGGCCACAATCCGAACAGAGTCCGACAACGATCACAACTGCTAGCGTCGTGGCCAGATCGTGACCAATTGCGACTGAATTTCAGCTGCAATCTGACTGCGAAGCGGCTGTAACTACAATCGTGCCAGATCATGGCGAAAATCCGGCAACGACCGCGGCTGCTAGAGTCATAGCCGGATCGCGGCTGCTAGCCTTGCAGCTGGATCACGGTTGCTGGGTTCCAACTGCAATCCAACCACGAACCATCTGGGGTCCGACAGCTGTTGGATTCCAGCCGTGATTGCACCGAAACTCGATCGGAATCTAACCACGATACCCAATGGGTTGACCTTCCCCATGCTATAATTTGGGTGGGAGCAGTAGGAGACCACTAGCAGTGGGAGTACGGTTGGGCACCGACCGGACGAATGGAGGTCAGTGGTCGACGGGCGAGGCAGGCGCAAGGCACAGTGGGCACAGGCAAAGGGAGAAGAAGGAAAAATTATAATTGTATATATAAAGAGAGAATTTATATATTAGGATGGATAACGTCTCACTTCGTATAATCTAGGACGGACTGTGTCTGGAGTGTGATATAATCATCTTTGCTAAGATAAAGGATGACCTGAACAAATAGGGTTTTTTTGGGTATATTTCGTAGTAGTAATTTTACACAACTTATCTTTCTATACCTATACTTTATAATCTTCTTTCTATTCTTTGTGGTTGAGAGATAACTAAATAGACATGACACGTAATAATCTAAAATTAGGCTAGCGTTATGGTCATTTGCTTCGCTAATAATATCATTCGTATCTTTCTCAATCACAATGAGATGTCCCCAAACGCATCATCCATTAGGCCGAACCATCGACGACTCGAGCCTAAACCTAGAACAAATTAAATAATAGGCATTGATGATCAAATTGAATCCCCAGTGCAGATTCTCGGGTTCGTTTTTTTTTTTTGTTCCCTCCTGGTCTAGATCAGGAGAGTTATATCAGATCATGAATCTATGTATTAATCCCTCCTGATCTGATTCAATGGTCCTCCTGATTTAAAATTAAAAGATGATTAAAAATTATAGAACAGAGAATCTTTGCTCATTAAACCCCTTCATATCTTGTTGCTGCATTACCCAAATTGTAGTATTAAACCCTAAAAGTCTGACATCAACCTAATCAACTTAGTGGGCAATATCACTTGAAAATCTAGGGATACATGAGCCTTGAAAGGACAACAAGGACATGCCATTTCATTTCATGGGCGTCACATCAAAAATAGAAGAAAAAAATTTAGAAATTTTGGCACTTGCATTTAGCGGTCATGTGCTTAGATACAATTTGTAAACCTAACCTATGAAGGCATTGGAGTGTAGTAGGGAAAACAAACAAAAATTAGGTTATTTTGGACCTCTTTCCCCAAATTAGGTCATTTGGACTTCCTATACAATCCTTAGTGATCCTGTCTGAAATTGAACGGGTGACTCTGGGAAATACGGCACTGCGGTGGATCACAAATGGACCTGGGCACGTGACGCTTCATCCTTCGGCGTCTGCAAGCACTTGCACAGATTCCAACAAACGTTAGAGATCGGGCAGGAAAGGGGTCCCCGACTCTAGTACTCCAACGCTCAAGTTAGTGGCGGATCCCAAGAGAATGAATGCAATGGATGAACAGTAAAAGTGTATGTGCGCGTACCTGCGTCGGAGACCAAAGACCTCTATTTATAATTGAGGCTTATCTCTTGGCACACATATCAATGCGCTACCTGTCAAGGGTAAAACGCCTCTGACACTAACACTAACATCTTACCTTAACTGGGCGTGCCATTGGTGTACGGTTGTCAGAGGAGGCATGGTATTCCAGTAAGACTGTCCGGGCGGGAAGCTTTGCCTGCACCCTCCGTACAGTGCACCGTCTGAGTTTCTGACATCATAGCCATTGGCTTGCTACCCGCCAAAGGAGTAGGTGAAGTGCCCTTTCGTTGAGCAGCTCATCTGAGCGGAGATTCAGGCCGTCCGTCGTTTCCTCACGGAGAACCGGTGTGGCGGCCTACCGAGTGGGCCACGGAGCCGGCCGAGCGAGCTACCTTGACCTTTTCCGTCGCCTCCTCTGGGAGGACCGGTGTGATGACCGATCGGGCGGGCAACGAGGCCTGTCGGGCGCGCATCGTAGGATCCACATCTTCCGTTGTGCTGGTCAAACCGTGCTTGGGCTCCACATGGTCTTTCCGACCTTATCACATCACTTAGGTTTTAGTTTAGGGTGCCCCTACATCAAGTTCCCCAAGCTTAAATATACGATAATTTTATTTCCAGTTTGATGTTTAATCTTCTCGAGTAAGGTCTAATAGCTCTTCCAGATGGTTTATTATAACTCTTCATGTTAGTCATCGATTGTCATGAAATCGAACTAGTAGTCTAAATTCTAATATATGTTAATTTTCAATGGCTTACGATGGAGGAGTAAAAATAGAAGGAGAGGAGGTATTGTTTGGATTGTATTTTTAGGTATATCTAATATTGTCGGTGCGTATAATTAATTAAAAATCAAATCGAATAAAATTTGTTAATCCACACAGACAATTGGGAGATCGATAGGATGAATCGATACATACGAATAAAGGAGACCAGCTTGAGACACCCTAAAATTAAGCAACAACATTAAGGCGCGCGGTTGAAGTTGGTTGGTTCATGTTAGCAACCAAATTAAACCCGCCACTTTATTAAGCCGCCGCCCCGCCCTCTCCGCCGCCGGCTTGGCCTCCTCCTCCTCTTCCTCCTCCACCACCGCCGCCGCTGCCGCCGCAACCTTCACCGCCGGCTCCTCCTCCTCCTCCTCCATCTCGAGATGGAGGCCGGAAACCAGCTCGTGCCCACCGCCCCCATCCGCTCCGCCAGCGAGCCGGCCCTCTGCTCCCGCGTCGACTCCTCCGGCTCCGGAAGCGGCCGATGGAAGCGCGTTGTGGTCGTCGGCGGCGGAATTTCGGGCTCCATCGTCGCCAAGTACCTCCAGTACTACGCCGACGTCGTCCTCATCGACCAGTACGTCATGATTACTCTGCTTCGAGATCAGAATTATGCGTGTTCGATTGGTTGATCTCTGAATTGCTTGATGAGCAGGAAGGAGTACTTTGAGATTCCGTGGGCGACGATGAGGTCGACGGTGGAGCCGGCGATCGCCGACAAGGCCATCATCAACCACGCCGATTACCTCGTCAACGGCAATCTCGTCGTCGCTTCGGCGGTCGACGTCACAGAGACTGAGGTCGTGACGTCGGACGGAGGCCGCGTGGGATACGACTATCTCGTCGTGGCCACCGGCCACTCCTACTCGTATACCGGTTGCCGGCGAGAAAGAATCGAAGAATTCAGAGAAGGCATTTTCCATTTCCACCATTTTAGTTACCGAATATGTTAATTTTGCCCCACAGGAAAAATATATTATGCCCCGCAAGTTTATAAAATTACATTTTCCTCCTTTCTTTCCTTAAACAAATCTATTTTCAACTTATTGTCCCTAATACTATATTAGAATGCATAGTTAAGATTCTTAAGAGAAATAAGATAGATACATGACACAATTTTTTTATCATCTTGTCTTGCTTACAATGATCTAATATGATTTAATCTTTCGCTTAGACTTTGCATTGATAGGAGCTTCATGGATTGGACTTTGTGTTTTTTTTTTTTTTTTTTTTTTTTTCCTTGTCTTGCTTCGCTATCTCCTTCAATCTTTTTTTAGTTGAATTTTATCATTTTTTTATTTACCCCATAAAGTGAAAATTTTATATAAACTCTTTGTGAGAAAGGACCAAAGTAAAATTTTGCTAATATTTGAGTTGTTGATTGGAATTTCTCCTCTTTTTTTCAGCTAACTTGAAGATGAAGTCCTCTAGCTCCGTTCTGATCATCGGCGGCGGGCCGAGCGGCGTCGAGCTCGCTTCCGACATCGCGTCGAACTACCCTGAGAAGAAGGTCACGCTGGTCCACAGCGGCTCGAGGCTTCTGGGGTTCATTGGCCGGAAGGCCGGCAACAAGGCCCTGGAGTGGCTGCGGGCCAAAAACGTCGACGTCCTCCTCGAGCAGACCATCGATCTGAACTCCCTTCCCGACTCCAACGGAATCTACATCACCTCCGCCGGCGAGGCCATCGCCGCCGACGTCCATTTCGTCTGCGTCAACAACCCGATCGGCTCGTCGTGGCTCCGGGAATCCGTGCTCAGCGATCGTCTGGACAAGCGCGGCCAGCTCATGGTCGACGAGCACCTGCGAGTTAAAGGCCGGAGCAACATCTTCGCCGTCGGAGACATCATCGACATTCACGTAACTCTCCGACCGCTTAGAATAATCAATCGCTCTTCAGGAACGGAACCAATTAAATTAAATTACTAATTGACCGGTGCAATTTTTAGGAGCGGAAACAGGGGATCCTGGCGCAGAGGCACGCGGCGATCGTGGCGAAGAACTTGAAGGCGATGCTGAAGGGGGGAGTGGCCGGGAAGGAGGGGAAGGAGGTGAAGCTGGGCAAGTACAAGCCGTCGGTTGCGATCGCGATGGTGTCGCTGGGGAAGAAGGAGGCGGTGGCGCAGCTGCCGTTCACCACCATGTCCGGCTTCCTCCCCGGGCTGATCAAAACCCGGGAGATATTCCTGCGCAAGACGAGGAAGATGCTGAGCGTGTGAAAAAATTGACGGCGATCAAATGTACATAAAAAAGGAGTTGAAATGGAGGGAAGAACAAGGATGCATTGACTCAATTGCTCTTTCTTCAACTCGATCGTGATAAATTAATTATAGAATAGTTGTCCGTAAATCTCATTCTACGTTGAACGACAAGTAAAGCATTCGGAGGATCGATAAGAAAATCAGAGTTCCAATTTGGCCCTCTGTAAAATTACACAATTGAGGGCCCTTCAAGTATAATACGTATTCGGCCGTAGCCGCTACGGTTTCATAACTACTATAATACAAACTTGTTCCGTCCAAGTAACTACCCAACCGATTCACGCTTTAGCTTTGCCAAAAAGTCAAAACCAACAGAACAATGCACTTGAGAGAACCTATGTAATTTTTACAAGGGGTCCGGAGGAATGAAGCGTCCTTTTGATATTAAAAAAAAAACAATAGGGAGCCACTTTTGATGTTTGCCCTTGTATTATTTCCTTTAGGGCACATTTGGTATCATG
>JBAMIE010000055.1:2773456-2786223 GCA_037177295.1 Kaempferia parviflora | reverse complement strand
ATGGATAACCCTTACCGCTAAAACACTCGGACCGTCCGGATCAAATCCGGACACCTCCCATCCTAAACGCCCATGGGATATCAATTTGTGATAGCACCAATAATAAAATATATCACTCACTGATAATGTTCCTATGTTTCCTGCTTGGCGTGCACATTCATGCCTGACAATCCTACGCATAAAGGTTGACGGGATTAACAAATTAAACCTCGTCCTCTTTTCACGCCTAGAATTAATAATTTAAAGAGTAAAGAATTAAGGGTGTTATTTTTTTTTAATATAATTTTAAAAGTACTCCAAAATTTTATTAATATTGAAATGTCTCTTGATAATTTTGTTAATATTAAACCATCGATGTCTGCCATTTAATGGCAATTCTAGAAGGACAAAGAAGGAAACATCATTTTAGATAAAGGGTATTATGAAAGCAATATAAAAAATAAAAAAGTATTTTTAATATTAATAAAAATAAGAAACATTTAAAAATTGAGAAAATTTTATTTTATCTCCTTGTGACATTGTGTTTTATTCTCCGAAATGAAAATAATGATTTGTTTGCGGTATGTGTTACGCACTTAATAATAATTGTTAATATATTGGATAAAGAAGTCAGATATTTATAATATTTGTCATTCTTTTGCTGGACATAATTAATAAAATGCGTATAATAAAAAAAATATTACACGATCCAATTATATTATAAAATACTTCAATACTATTTCATATTAGATCAGTTTTAGCTAAACTTGTTTCAAATTGTACTATTTTGACTAGAATATATAGTTACAATAATATTGAAAATTTTTAATCAATATTTTATAATTTTTCACTATATTGAAGTAATGTTAATGGGTGTTAAAGTAATTTTGACTAATATTAACAGTCATAATTAATATGAAAGTAATTTTGATTAATATTAAAGTAATTTAATTAAAATAATTTTAATTAATGATGGTGGCCTTTGTTTTTTGCTCGTGCTCCTCCTCTCCCGAAGAAGCTACGTGTACCTCTTAGAGGTCAAGATTCGGTGGCTTAAGATGTAAAGCACGTTAGGGTTGGTCAGTTACGAGCGCGGCGGTTATCCTGACACTTTAAGTCAAATGTTCAAGGAAACAAGTGCTCAGGGATGTCAAGGTTCTACGGGATGTTGGCTGATATGGAATTAATTCGGGCCGTCAAGAAGCGAGAATGACCACTCAAAAAATAACCCAGTATCATCACATATCCCTTTCAAGTCGGACTGATGAGCGAAGTCTAATATGTAGGAATGTTGATCTACGGGGCAGCCTACTCTACTCTAAATTTCTTTTTTATTTGGTTCGGAGTCCAACCGACTCCTACCCTAAAACTAACTATCCCTTTGACTTTATCCGTTGGTCAATTAGCAAAAGATCTCCTCTAAAATTTTACAAGGAGAAATCGAATACAAATGAATAGATAGTAACAAATTTTACTACTATCTTAATTGTATAATAAAATGAAGTTACCAACCGTAGTAGAGTAGTAAATGAAACTTGTTGTTGGCATTGCATTTGACGCGGAGGCTTGCTCAAATATGATCTTAGTGCAGAATGAGAGCACACAATAGTAGTGTTGGCTTTTCACAAAACCGATTCCAAGCCTCTGATCTCAAGACTTCTTATATAGTTCAGCCACCATCCGATCAAATCCCACTGATTTAGTGAATTTTCTGAATTTGCCACTATTCCGTCAACTGATCAGAACCCAATGTATCTTATCGGGTTCACGTCTAGCTTCTCAATCATGAAATCAAGTTTATCCGTCGACTGGTCCCATTTTTTTCCTTTTTGAGATCTGGTGAATCAAGTTTGATTTTAGCAAATCCCATGATCCGTTGACTAAACAACTTGATCAGTCAACGAAATGCAACTTCCTTTCTGAGTCATGAAAAACTCCAGTCCATCGATTGATCCCTCATTTCTTTCGATGGGACAAATTGAGGATTCGTCTGAACCTATTTTTCAGTTGATGGAACACTTGTAAAACAAAGTTGAGCATTTTATCCTGCAAAATAAGGTTAGAACAAATATAACAATTTCCCTGCAAAACAAGGTTATAATAAATATATGTATGATAATGACAGTTAGGTTTGTCTTGATTTGAACTTAGAAACATTCGTTGATTTCTTCAGTTGAATCAACCGCCTAAGGTTTGTCCCTATCGAGACACAACCTCACTATACTCCCTCCAAGAGTTTACCTTAACTCACCTACCAAACATCTGCTCCTCCAGACATGTTTGGACTTTCTCTGCCTAATTCACTAAGACTTTTCTACAATACTAAATTGGCACAATAGCAAGAATAATAATGTACAATAGTATTAGTAAAACTATACTTAGGTTTACCAAAATTCGCTTGGAGTTTACTCTTCCAAGATTTCTTATTACCTAGGGTTATCTCCCCTTTGAGTTTTTTTTACTATATAGCTTCATTCACTAAGACTTTTTATTGTCTAACTTTACTCATCTGCACTTTCTATTACCTAACTTTACTCACTAGGACATAGTCTCACTTACTAAGGCTTTCACTTTGCTTAAAGTTCATTCCTCAAAGACTTCTCATTCTCTTCGTAGTCATTCAGTAGACTACTCAACCGACTAGGTCAACCTTGATCAAGTTTCATTAAATATATTATCAAACAAACATTAAAACAATAGAGGTCGATTGCACCGACAAAATAAACCCCGATTAAGAATATGATAACTACTCTTATCAAGTATCCCGAGCTAGCCCCCTCGCTCTGCATCAATTAATATTAGAATAATTTTAATTAAAATTATTATAACAGTGTTGAGCTAATATAAATAAAAATTTATTTTTTACATGAAAAATTTAAAAAAATGTCCATTTAAAAAAAAATTAAATAAAATATGTTTTTAATGATAACAAAAATAGAATATGTCCTTTTAATTTCTGTCCTATTTTATTTATATTTGTAAATCATAAGAGGTAAAATATAATATTATAAACAGTGAGATTAAAATAGGAATATAGGTAAACTATATTTGGCAAACGAAATTTGCTCTAGAAACTATTAACTTTTGAGTGGGTATTGGACAATTATCCAATAATAAGATGAGGGCTCTTAAGTAAAAGGAGATCACAAACCCAACCCCCTTCCCTTTCCCCGTCCGCCAAGGCGCCAACACATCCGCACGGCCCCTCCCAATGGAAACGGTAGCCGGCGGCGTCGACGCCACCTCCGCCCTAAGCCACGGCGACTATGTCAAATCCTCCCTACGCTCCCGCGCCGGCAAATCCTGGGATGAATCATCTTTGCCCCCTCACCCTCCCGCTACCGCCGCCTCCCGCCTCCGCATGATGTGCAGCTACGGTGGCCGCATCGTCCCCCGCCCGAGCGATAAGACCCTATGTTACGCATGCGGAGAGACCCGAATGGTGGTCTTGGACCGCCAGTCTTCTTTGGCCGAGGTTTCCGCCAAGCTATCCCAGACCCTTCTCGGCGGCCGTTCCTTCTCCCTCAGGTACCAGCTCCCCAACGAGGACCTCGACTCGCTGATCTCAGTCGTTACGGACGAGGATCTCGACAACATGGTGGATGAGTACGATCGAATCGTGGCCGCTTCCTCCGCTGGCGGCGCTGGGGGCGGTGCCATCGGCTCCTCCCGCCTCCGGCTGTTCCTCTTCCCACCCAAGGCAGAGATGTCGCCTGCGTCTTCGATTGGATTTCTCCTGGATGACTCCAAGTCGGAGACTTGGTTCGTGGACGCGCTCAATAGTGTCATGGGTGGAGTGGGAATCGACGGACTCCCTCGCCGCCTGTCCTCCGACTCCGCCTCCGTCAATTGCCTCCTCGGCCTCGAGGACGACTGCTCCGTGCACTCCCGAAGTGGCGCTACAATCCCCGGCTGTGGCGGACAGGACCACATACATCGGCCTGACCCGCTCGTGATCCCGCGCCAGAAATCTCCCGGCAAGCTGGCCCGACAAACCCACGACGTTCGCTCCATCCCTGAGACGGCGATGTTCGATACGACTTCCTCCTTCGGATCTGCTTCTTCCTCTCCTTATCTCCCCAATCTCCCGCCCATCCACACCTGCCCTGACGACCGTCCTTCCGATCCGCGGATCGCCGGCTTCGAGGACGATTTTTGCCAATCGTTTCATTCGGCAGCGGCTTTCGCAGATACCGCTGGACACGACGACTGTAAGGAACCAGCATATGCTCACTATCTCCATCCCCCACCACCAGTCCTCCTTTCCGCATCTTCCGCCGCCACCATGACCATCTCCCCCACCGAAAACCCTCGCAAAAATTTCTCCTCCGATGACGAAAAACACCATCCGGGTGTGATCCCTAACCTCCCTCAGCAACCAACAAAACTAAGTCCGTACGAAGCACGCATCCCTGTTCCTGGCTCAAGGTATCGTTCTTCTAGTTTCATAATCTCTTAGCCAAAAGAATTGCTCCTCCCTCCAATCTCTCTTTCCAGGTTGCTATATTCGAATGCCGTCACCGATCAAAACCGTGAGCTGCCTGTGTCCTCGGATCCGAGCTATCACGTTCCGATTCTGGCAAATGGCGTCGCCGGTTACCAATTGCACCGAGTTCAACCAGAGCAATTCCAGCAGTCACAGCTCTTTCCACAATTCCATCAACAGAATCCACAGTATATCTCAGCGAATTCCCATTTCATACCCCACCCTGCCGCCAGCAACGTCATCCCCGCTTCATCTTACTGCCCGATCGCCTCCCACGCAATCCAGCAATCGGTCCAAACCCACGCATACGACCCCCAGATTCCCATGTACTACTACCCCGTCCGGCCACCTGCGACCTACAGTCTGGCGGATCCCAGTTCAATGCCTCCCCCAGCAAAACATGCTGTGCCCCTCCCTCGAGTTGCCGTGAAGTCGGAACTGGCCGCAACTTTGTATAGAGCCACTGCGCCGTCGCCTGCTACTGGCGCATTGCAAACGCCACTAATTCACATGACGGCCGATCAAACCCACCCATTTACCGGAGTTGGGTACCATGTGGTTCAGCATCCCAATCTGTCTCAGTCGTTTGCAACGATGATTAATTATGGCTATGAATTCGGCGGCGGCGATCATGCCCGCCCACAGATGTATTACTCTCAGGCGACTACAGCTCCGGCATTATCTCCTCGGTGTCAGTCGGCGCCTACTGATGCCAAGGGAAACAGAGCATCATGAGTCTAGTTACTTCCAATTATGTGATCATATGTCCTATTCAGTGTTCTTACTTATTCTGGAGAAGTGAGAAGTATCCATTGTAGTTAGTGAATCAATCGTACGATTGTTCCTATAGGAACAAGTAAAGTGGGTGTTAGGCAGAGTCCCTGGTGTTGAGTCATTGAGTCCATCAGAGCTTTGCTCTAGACCAAAAACTTTTGTTGTTCTGGTACTAAGAACAGCAATGGCTTGAGGTCCAGAGTGTCCTGCTCATTGGAGCAACATTTGTACCATTGTCTGCTTTTATCAGCTGACTGGCAAATGACAGCGATGGATTTATCCTGAACAGTTGGATTCCAAGATTTTGCGTTGGACAAGCTTTTACTTTGCCAAGTATGATTGTTCGGTATGCGTCAACCTTGGCACAGAATTGAAGAAGAGAGCCATAAGGCATCCAATTCCAGTCCAATGCTCTAGATACCATGAATGACCGTTTTCATGTGGTTTAGCTTTGGATGCCATTCAGCTACAGTGCAGAGGAAGAAGCCATTGGAAGTGTTTCTGGTCAAAGGTCGCGAGGCTTTAGTGCCTGGAAGCCAGACATGAAGTTTATGCGGCGACATTGCTCCGAAGTGTCGAATCCAGCCACTATTTTTTATGGGCATGCATGCCCTCCTGTTACAAACCGCCAGCCGTTACTTTTGAGCTTCTTCCTGGTGAAACAACGTGGCTTTGGTGCACTGAAACAGTACTCTTCTTTGACCGCTCGTTAGAACAGTGAGTGGGACGACATGCAAGAGTACTTTGAGAGTCTGGAAAAATCGTCCCTTCACGAGCGAGACAGTTGGCTGACGTATAATAATATTACAATAATAAAATCTGAAGTTAAATCCTGGTTAATAGACTGAGTGTTTGTCCTTATCGTATATATTATTCAACTGTCTAAGATTTGTCGAGGCACTGGAACGAGTAAATCATCTTTTCCTACCTTGAGAGTCTGGAAAAAGAAAAGGTATTATGTTTAACATTCGGCAATGTAGTAGTCTCTGCTTGCTTGCTGAGTGATACATAAGCTTTGTGCTCCTCTTTTCCGCAATTCCAGAGCAAATGGATCAAGCAGGAATAAAATTCTTTTGACTGCCGCACTTAGAAGGAAATGAATTGCACTTGAAACGAAGGGATGAAAGAAAAACAAACGCATGGAGAAATGGGGAGAAAAATAAATGAAAATTGATTATCTAATCTGCTTTTAAATTTTTTAAAAATAACTTATCAAATATATCACTGTACTTGTCTATAAAATAATTATTTAATAGATCATTACACTTGCCCATACTATTTACTCTATACTCTATAGATGCCAACCATCCATACTGATTCTGTCTGAAATGGGTCGGACGGACGCTGGAAAAGTGACAACGTGAGTGATGATTAGCTAAGTGAGTGGATCACACATTTACAGTTTGGACCCCTGAACTCAAAGAAGGCTTCTCTCGTCGTTGGCCGGGCGGACGGAAGGGAACCTGTGATTTCCTACGCACTTAAAGACTAAACAGAGCGTTAGCCACCAAACCAGGGAGGGGCTCCTTGTTTGGTACTCTGACGCTCAAGTTAGCTGTCTGATCCAAGAAGGAAAAAATAATAGTATTACAACTGATGTTCTCTCACATACCTGCACCGAATGTCGGGTCCCCTATTTATAGCGGAGCGGGGGTGTTAATTCCTAGGCCAACGCTTATGTGCTGTCATGTTCGGATTAACGACACCTGACGCCCCTTGATCCCTGCATGATGTTTGGTAGTCCACGGGGCTAGCGCCACGTGTCTGACATCTGGACTACCTGAATCCACGTGTGCCCGTGAATGTCATCTCAGGTGACACCATATACTAATGGGAGGACGGACGGGCATCGAGCCCGGGCGGGCGGGCGGACGGACGGAAGGCCGGCTCGCCACGGTCTTGCGTGCTACGGTCCGGCTGGGCATCAGTTCGCCCGGTCAGCAAATTTTAGTGTGATTATGCTTCTGCTGAGTCGACTTTGAACATGTCCCTTAGGTGCCTTCCAAGGGTTAGCCCGGCCCCTTGATAGCTGAACGGACTGACAGGCAGTCTGGCCCCGATGACGTCCTCGTTCCTCTCTTCGGGCTTCACCTGTGATCTCCGGATCACATACAAAGGTTGATAATTAATCTATTACAAGGTTATATTCATGTGATTTCTTTCACCATACAGTAAAAGGACTTTTAAAAATACATTAAACAAAATTGATTGATAAATTTAAAGAGCTCTAAATCATTTTAAACTAAAATTAATGTGCTCTGTAAATTTTATAATATATCCATGCTCTCATATTTGAATATGACAGTAAAAATTAAGAAAATAAATTTTTAAAAATTTAATAAAATTTATCACAGACTTAATCTATTATAATAATACTTACTAACTAATACTATTCAAAAAATACAAAACTTTTGAATTTTTTGTTAATGATGTCCATCAATCAGACTAGGTCTAATAGTATTTTCATGGGTTATCATAATCTTAGGTCAAACTCGGTCTAGGTACAACACCATTAACTAAATACAGTGTTTTGGCCAATTAACATTTATCATAACTTTACTCAATAATTATGTAAGGCTCTTCTTATCAAATACATGACGATTTGTTAGTACTGATGAGATAATAAATGATATCAAGCAATAAGATATACGTTAATAGAAAATCTTTTGTGCTTCTTGGCACTTATTTCACATTATGTTAAGCAATTCTCATGAAAATTATAGATAATACGATATTTTACCAAAAAACGTAGGTGAGATATTGAATTTATCAAATGGCGCATGCTAGCTTAGCTATCAGGATTTATAAACTCTAGTACTTATTTTGAAGGTCGAGAGTTCGAATTCTGGGGAAGGTAAAAATCCATTACCAGGGGTGGGAAGACTTTGTGAGTAACGGGGCCAGCCAAGGGTCGCCGGTTGGGCCGCCATTGTGGCCGACCAAAGGGACCACCGAAGGACCTCCAGTTGGGCCGCCCAAGGGGTCAAGGGGCCGGGTCGTTACAAATGACCCTTTGATTACGGAGAACATGGTGACGTTTGAGGAAAATGTGGAGATGTAATAATAAGGATCCATTCCTATAAATGGGGAAAAGGATAAGAAAAAGGTATGCACACATACATCCTTGCAAAACCCAAATTTTATTATACTCCTCTTTATCTTCAAAAATTGACTTGGCATCAGAGTGACAATGTCGGAAACCTTCTCGGCTGTCTTCCTAACCCATTTTTCTTCTTAGGTGTCGAGGTGAACAATACTGAGACTTTCGTTAGTTAACATCCGCGCTACTTCACCGGTAAATTCACCATCCTCGACCTCAAGTGGAATCAAACATGTTTGAGGGAGTGAGTTTTGATATAAAGGTCATATTCAGAAAAGCACAAGTGTATGTATATAGATCCCTAGACATTTACTCAGATCTAATGCTTAGTCACATAGCTGTCCTAAAATATCATTGTCATAACACTACAAGTGGATATGATTGTTCATGTTGGATGAAGAAAACGTCAAAGGAACCATCTGAACACTTGTTGATTACCCCATATAGTACTGGTCATCATCAACTCAATCCTCATTTGTGTTTTTATGGACTCAAAAAGAACATACAACTTTCCTAATGAACCATTATATCCATAAATTAAACTACAAATTTAAAAAGGATGAGTAATTAAGTTTCTCAATGTTGATTCTAAGCCACCTGAGTCTTCTCAGGAAACTACTGCGATACTGAAGGAATGATATTGAGGAGAAGCAATACCTCAGTTGAGGAGAAGCACTAATTCGGTGGGGCAAAAAATGTTGAAAGTCCTTAAAAAGGTTGGTCATCCAAGAAGACTTGATCAGAGCAGTTGAACGCACAGACACAACAAATAAATCACCTGAAGAAGTCAAGGAAGGCCAAGGAGTTAAAGGCAACAAATAAATCACCCATTCGAAGTTGGAGAATGACCAACAATTAAATTTTTTATCTACAGAAGCACAGAACTAAACATGTTGCAGCATGTATCAGCTGAACTTTAGTGCATTTTTGGAATGACTCATTTTTCAGTGAGCAAATATTTCTTTAATTTAAAGGTTATATATTTTTCCAGAAACTGAAGTTAAAATAATTGTAACCTATGTTTCAGTTTGAATTTTAGACTAAAAACACTATTAATAAAAATAAAAAAAGAGAGAAGAAAGATGAAAAATAAGGAGAGAAAAATATATCCACTTAACATCCTCTTAATGTTTCTTGCGTACGTAGTAATTTTATTTTTTATTCTTCTAATTATGTAACACGGTAAAATTATTATCTTATGATTTAGAGTTCATAAAAAAAAAATAAAGAAAGACTGTATACAATATATCTTTCTCAGAGCCTATATGATAGAAACTTTGTGCACCGAATTATTATTTTTCTTCTAATACTGCAAAAATATTTACTTGAAATTGTCAACCATTTGACTTCTCATTATCTGAAACACAGAGGGAATAAATAAACAACTCATTGACTCTGGAAAAATTACCAAGTCACCTGCTGCTGAGTACCAGTTACTTTCTTTCCTGAACCAGTTACTTAAAGAATTGTTTTCATCTACATAGGAACTGATAATCCATTGGCTGCAATTCCAATACCCAAGCTGCTAAAATAATATTCCATGAAATGGAAGAAGCCGTCAAAGTATCCACAAGGCAGCTGGAATATTCTCTGCACCAACGGCCACATTGTTTATTGACAAGCTCTCTTGGCCTTTGCGTTATCCATCTTGCCTCTTCGAGGTGCTCAACGGCCAGTCACAGGCTTGAACCGTCCGTAATGAAAGATTTGGCCAAATCTATTCCCGTCTCAGTTTCTTCACCAGATTTGCAGGCTGCAGGCGTGTCAAACGGAGCTCGTCTGCAGGGTAGATTCCGTGCGGATTCCGCACCATCTACCAAACCCACCCAAACCGTCGGATCGACGCGTGTCGGAGATCTGACCACTTCTTCGTCTGCTGCGCTCGTCCGGTTCCTTCGACCTTATCCCGTCTGACGTCAGCGCGAGCCCACCGTTTACTTGTGGCGGAATCGCACTGGGAATATTCAACGCACCAGCCGCCCTCCCGTTATTTCTCAATGTGACGCCCGCTATTTACGAAACGCTACCACTAAGCGCGATTCCGACTTACTTTTTGAGAGAGTCAAGCAGGGAAACAGTCCGTCCGTTACACTCGATCGTAACCGTTTTGTTAGTGTCGTAACGGATTGGAGGCGTTTTAACTTGTACGCGACGCCTCGGCTTTGATTTCTTTCCCTGAGTCCGATATCTCGATTGGCTGCCTACGTCTCTCGTCTCTTCTTCTCCTCCTCTTCCATCTTCTCTCCCCCAAGCCGTTTCTTGTCTTCTTATGCGATACAGCCTCTTCTCGGTTTCTCCTCATCAATTTGATGAACAAAGCGAAGCCCGATACTTCTTCCAATATTGATTCCTCTTGTATCTTTGTGTTCGCCGTATGATCGCGAGGTGTTTGACCTCGGCTCCCAACCAGGCCATGGATTTTTCTTGCAGTGACTACGTCCGCGCGCTCGAGGAGGAGCGCAAGAAGATACAAGTGTTCCGTAGAGAGTTGCCTCTTTGTATGCAGCTCGTCACTCAAGGTGATTTATTTACTTGCGATCGGGAGTTCGACAGGTCGATCGACCTACCGTCGTCGCATCAATTTCTTAAATAATGCAGTGTTTATTTTGTTTACAGCCATCGAAAGCTTCAGGCAACGGATGGATGATAGGCCTGTGCTGGAGGAGTTCATTCCGTTGAAGCCGAGCTCGTCATCGTCCTCGAAAGAGAGATTTACAGATGCTCAGAAGAGCATGCCACCGCCGGCGACCGGATCGTCTGAGAAGCTGGATTGGCTGAAGTCGGTCCAGCTGTGGAATCAGAGTGCAGAAACAGGGGTGGTGAGAATATATCTCGCCTGCTTGATTAATTTTGTGCTTGTTGTGATATATATATACACTTGTGACTAATTGTCGATGTGTATTATTCGTGATTAGGAGCCTCCTCCTCCTCCTCCTCCTCCTACGAAGCCGATAGCAGTCAGTGCTAACGGAGGAGCATTTCATCCTTTTGTAAGAGAAAATAAAGTTGCTGCAGCAGCAAGCTCAAATGCTAGCAAAGGAGACGTTTGTCTTGGAGGAGGTGATGGTGGCGGCGATGACAAGAAGGAAGGTCAGTCTCAGTCTCGTAGGAAGATAAGGCGGTCTTGGTCGCCGGAGCTCCACCGTCGGTTTCTCCATGCCCTCGAGCAGCTCGGTGGCGCTCAAGGTACGTAGTGTTCATAAAAATCGAACCTTTGATAGTTATCTTTCACATGCATTTGTCCATAACTATAGTAGAAAAAAAATCACCATCGATTAAGTTTACAGTTGCAACGCCAAAGCAAATCAAGGAGCTAATGAAGGTGGATGGCCTGACCAACGACGAAGTTAAGAGCCATTTACAGGTATCTTTAATCAAAGTTTAATATTTCTCCTAGCTAGTCGAGCTCGAGCAGAGACAAAATTGTAATCTAGCTTTGGAATATTCCGATGAATCTTATCGCGATTCTTTACATTGCAATTCTTTGCACTTTCTATCAATTTGATCGATTATAACGTGATTGAATAGTATAAAATCCCTTCATTTGTGACTACTCCGCATGGGCCACAATATTATTGATGGATCCAATTCTTTTTCATCAGAAAATTCATTGGAGATGTCTGACACAGATTCCGGTAGGTGTCAGATTTCCCACTTTTACTGCTACACCAGATATGTTATCTCTTCCCCCAAATTGGCTCTTCATCTGTTTTAACTAGCTTCCTCGGCTAAATATGATCCTGAAGAAACTCCAAAACTGCTTTTATGTTTAATTAAAATATTCGTTCCACCAACTGATCCACTTTTGTCAATGTATTGCACTGCTCTCCCTCATGGACAGAGACTCAGCTGCAGTTAAATTTCCCAATGTTTTTTTTTTCAGAAATATCGACTATACCACCAGAGGCAAAGCCCTGAAGCTAAAAGCACCGATAGCATCCATCATGTTCCACAGTTTGTGCTAATGAGAGGCATATGGGTTCCACCTCAGGAATCCTCAGCAGCAGTAGAAATTGCTGCTGGTTCTGGTCCACCTGCTCCTCGTGTTTACACCCCTGTGGCTGCACTGGCATCAGACTTAAGATTCAAGCAGCAGAAGCATAGCATGGCACAAACAAGAGCAAAAGATAATGACGACGACGACGATGATGGTGCATCCAACTCTTCCTCTTCACAGACGACAACTGCCTCACCTCAGAGTAACTGAGACCTTACTCTATTATTATGATTTTTTTTCCTCTGCCATAACACTCACTCTCCTCTCCTTCCGATGGAATAAGATCGACAGGATAAATGTATGTGAAACAGTTTGATTTGAGATTGATTACTTAGGGTTTTTGCTGACACTCTTCAGGTTATACTTATACTTTTTACATTGTTTTTAGACGATAAGATTTAGAATTGCTGTTGTAAGATTGTTGAGTAGCT
>JBAMIE010000055.1:2760531-2773356 GCA_037177295.1 Kaempferia parviflora | reverse complement strand
CTATTAGTGTGAAACTGAGAGTGAAAAATAAAATCTGTAATTTAATACAAATTAACTCAATGAAAT
The DNA here is from genome assembly GCA_037177295.1 of Kaempferia parviflora. Lineage (NCBI taxonomy): Eukaryota > Viridiplantae > Streptophyta > Magnoliopsida > Zingiberales > Zingiberaceae > Kaempferia > Kaempferia parviflora. The sequence goes on along the minus strand of JBAMIE010000055.1, from coordinate 2,773,290 downwards.
CCCGGCCCGTACATCTGTAACCGATAGTATCGTCGCAATCCTACCGATCTCATCAATGTCGATCGTCAGACCGAGGTCAAGTCAAGTCTGTTGATATCTCCAGTACTTACTAGATGCTCAATTTCGTGTCTGTTCTCGTCTAAGTATATTTTCTGATATGCGTTTACGCGTCCTACGACTAACAATGCGCAACTCGTACGAGTTCTTACCAATAAAACAGCAGTTTTTCGCACATTTATTAATGCTGAAAATATTTATACTGTTGCCGTCCGAAAGAGGTTTATCGATCGATACCGTCTCGATTAATTAATTTCAAACATTTTGGTGACCGGTGATGAATCTCTTGTTATTTATCGTTGTGTGCCACAAGTGGGAGAAACTAGCTAATTATCCCAATGTTTAGCCACGTAACTTATAAGTGGGATATGACTGGCCCAAGTAACAGTCACCTGCGGCCGTAGGCGTAGCCCAAGAACAAAAAATCTTGTAGCCAAGCTTAATTGGCTATCTTTATTATTGGCTAGCTAACCTAAACGACATTCCATGCATCACTTTTGTCATAAATTTGTAGCTCCTTATCTATTCTATTTTCTCCGTCAATACCTTTTGAATAATATATTAATTCTCCAATAGCAAGAAATCGAATATGAGAAAGTATTACGTGCCCACCCGGCCGTGTTTAAACTTATCGCGACATATATGGTGGGGCTGCAACGTGGTCTTTGCAGTGGCAAAGTAATAGTAATATTCTCCCAGACGGTTTTTTAAATTATATATCCACTTGTAATCAAGCTAATCATTTATTTAAAAAAAAAATCTCTTAGACGAAACACTATTCGTCCGTGCTAAGCTTTCAATGATTCCTGTTTATTTAGTTTCGTTAAAATTAAAAAGCATGTTATGAACGTGAGATCCAGAAACTCAATTGTACTGTTTGAGAGATTGACTAGCTAAACACAGAGATCAAGTCCTTAACTACTGTACTGTAGCCGTCACATTATTGTACAGTATCGACAGATGGTAGCGACTGTAGCCATCACCATGCAGCACATCACGGAACAGCGATCGATGGTCCCGCGTGGCTACCTGCTGCACTGTACATCCATTCCCCATGTATTTACCATCGCACAAGAGACAATATAATACAGTGGCGAAAACCAAGCCAACCTAGCTCGCAATCAGTTCGCTCCTCACATGCCCCCACTCAATTCCCTGTGCAGTGTGCAGGAAGGGGGATCTCACTTCTCAACACGTCTCAGCAATTATTTTCTACTGGTCCTGCCGTTTAGCTGGCAAGAGGAGGATTCCATTTCCATCACAACAGTTTTGTAATTCGGCTTGCGCTTCCTTAGTTTCTAGAACCCTTCCTGGCTCAGTTTTAGTAAAACAAATTCAACTTTTTCATACAAGTAGACTGATAAAAGTTAAGTTGAATTTTATTTAAAAATCAATCAACTAATTTTTAATATTAGACGGATCAATTTTTGTCTGTTTAAAGTTTCGAGTAAATCAGTTAACTAATAATGGAAATCAATCGAATCAATTTATTTCTGTATAAAACTTATTTGAAACAAATATAGTTGATATACCAAACGATTTCAGATTGACAAAAAAATTAATTCCTATGTGTCTGGCTAGTTTTCCTGATTATTTTTATGCCCTCAACACATCAATTTGACCAAATATATTAATAACAATGATTTTTTAAACACGAATTAGATTTTTCAAACACATTTATGTTCAAAAAAATTATTTATCTCAATATATTTGATCAAATTGATGTTTAAAGACATAAATATAATCAAGAGAATTAGCCGAATAAGAACTAGTTTTATATTAATCCAAGGACGTTTTGTCTATCAGTCAGTTTTGTCGACATGAAACTAGTTCATATGTGTTTATCTAATTCTCTTAATTATATATATTCATACCCTCAAATATCAATTTCACTTAATATATTGAGAGCAGTGATCTTTTAAATACGAATTAGATTTTTTTAAACATATTTATGTTCAAAAAATCACTACTCAAAATATATTAGGTTGAATTGAATTTTAAGGCATGGATATAACCAATAGAACTAGACAAACACATAGGAACTAGTTTTATTTGACTAATTAATATAGTGAGAGCAATAATTTTCTGAATACGAATGTGTTCGAAAAATCTAATCCGTATTAAAAAATCACTACTATCAATATATTAGGCCAAATTGATATTCAATGCACCTAAACAAGTTAGAATGATATGAAAATAGCTTTTATGTGTTCATCTAGTTCTCTTGATCATATTCATACTCTCAAATTTCAATTTGACTTGAAAGTAGTGATTTTTTGAACACGAAGGTATGTGTTCAAAAAATCTAATTTGTGATAAAAAAATCATTACTCTCAATATATTGAGTCAAATTGATGTTTGAGAATATAGATATAATAAGGAGAACTAAACAAACACATAGAAACTAGTTTCATGTCAATCCGAGAACGGTTTGACCAATATATTAAGAGACTGATGAACTAAAACGACTTCATATTGATAAAAAAAAACTAGTTCTTCTATGTTTGACTAGTTTTACTGATTATATGTATGTCATCAAATATCAATTTGACTAAATATATAGAGAGCAGTGATTTTTGAACATGAATTAGATTTTTCAAACACATTTATATTCAAAAAATCACTGCACTCAATATATTGGGTGAAATTGATTCTTGAGGGCATAGATATAATCCGAGGTTGTTTGGTCTATCAACTAATTTTATCCAAAACTAATTTGAAATAGAAGTAAATTGATTCCGCTGATTTTTATTATTAACCGATCGATTTAATCAAAATTTTGTTACCGAGAAAAATGGATTAGACTGGTAAATTAGTCGATTAATTTTTAAATAAAAATTAATTCACCTAATTATTTTTTATCAATCAATTAATTAAAGATAAGATAATATGAAAATAGAAATTTAGTAATTTTAAAACTAATCTGAGATAATTTCGAAAACTCACTTAACTGTGCGGTAAAATGCTTAAACTAATTATAATCGTCAAAAGCATCGCTCCGACACCGAGGGTCCATGTTATAAATGCTCCAACCGCTATCTTTCATTCCCGCTGTACTGGTTATGCGTGAATTCCGTTTTCTTGTCCCTTCTATTCTCGCTCTCGTTCCACGAGTGGCACGCTACATGAATGCTCAGTCGGTGAGACTTGTTAATTTGTCAAAAAAAAATTTCAAAAGGTTCTGAACTAAAATTCATCAGATTAAATAAATTTAGAAAGAAAGAGCAAAATGCAGTACAAATTGTTTTTATTTTAAACCAAAATGACACGCAGTACAGATACAATTCACACGGACCAATACTGATCTTGTCAGTACACAACGTTTGTAGATTCACTGCCAGAGGCAACACTTCGACACAACGACACACGAGCAATCTCATTCGATGTGATGGGGTCGTTCGAGGAGCTTTAATGGGATGGATCGCAATGGATTTCGAATAAAATTAACTCGAGATAAATAAAACAATGGACGTCCGCGATGTTTTGATTCGACCAGTTAAGTAGCGTCGGAGGCGGTGACGGAGACGGAATCCGATGCCGAGTGGTGGGATGGCGAGAAAACGCCGCCGCCTCCGCCGCCGCCGCCGCCGCGAATTTCCTCGAGCATATTCACGACGCTGCACATCTTGGGCCGTTGGTCCGCCGCCACCACCGTGCAGCTAACCGCAATCTGCAGCATCGCCACCATCTCCCCCTCGATTCCCTTGTACCGCAACAGCTCCAGGTCGAACACCTCCGACGTCCACTCCTCTCGTACCACCGACCGCACCCACCCCGGTAGATCAGCGCCCTCCACGACCCCGTCGCCGACAACCACCGCTGGCTTCCCCGTCAGCAACTCCAGCAGCACCACCCCAAAAGCATACACGTCCGCTCGCTGCGACGCCCACGAGCGCCGCCTGTCGACCGGCGCCTCGGGGGCCCGGTACCCGCCGGTGCGGCAAGCCGCCGATGCGGGACCCAACGACGACAGTCCGGCGTCACAAAGCCGCGCGTTGCCAGCATTGTCGAGGAGAATGTTGGTGGACTTGATGTTGCCGTGGGCCAATTTAGGCGACCGAGTCGTCCCCTGGTGGAGGAACGCTAATCCCCTTGCCGTCCCTACTGCAATCCGGACTCTCGACGCCCAATCCAGCGGCATCCTGCCCGGCCCTCGGTTGCCTGCAATTAAAAATCGAATTTTTAGCACGAAATTTTAAATTCTCAAGGCAATTTGCAATTGAGGAGCTAGCTAGCGCGGCATTAACGATAACAGACCGTGGAGAAGAAAGAAAAGATTGCCATTGGGCATGTACTCGTAGACGAGGAGCTTCTCGTCGCGAGCATAGTAGTAAGCTTTGAGGGAAACAAGATTCGGGTGCCGCAATTGGCCGAGAATCTCCAACTGGCTCTCCAAATCGCGCTTGTGGGTTTCACGGAGACGCTTCACGGCGACGACGGTGCCGTCGTCGAGCACCGCCCTGTAGGCCGTCCCATATCCTCCCTTCCCCAGTATCTCCGCCGAGGACCGTAAGAGGTCTTCCAGCAAGAACTGCTTCGTTCCTTCGAAAAAAATCATTTTCCCCCTCTGGAATCCGCCACCGGTGGTGGTACCGGCGGTGCTGACGTGGGATGACGCGTATGGACTGGAGTAGACTATCTTTTCCCCCTCGCGAAAGCTGAGGGGCGCTCTTCGGGCGAACTTGCGCCAGAAGTAGCAGAAGAGGAGGCCGCAGACAAGGATGAGCACGATGAAGTCGCCCACGACGATGGTGATCACCACTACTCGATTCATCTTCACCCCCTGGCGATTAACACCGCCCGCGGTTTGGCCTGGATTGGCGAACTCAGGTTTGGCATGGGGAGCAGACGCCACGGCGCCCGGGGAGACGGTGTCCACCGCACCGGCGGTGGGGCGGCAAGGGAAGAAGGGCTTACCGCAGAGTGCAGGGTTCCCCGCGAAAGCGGCGGCGGGGAAGGCCGCAAATGAGGGGGGCATAGCGCCAGAGAGAAGGTTCGACGAGAGGTTAAGATCCTGGAGGCGAGGGAGGACGAGGCCGGGAATGGAACCGGATAGCTGGTTCCGGTCGAGCCGGAGAGTGAGGAGGCGGCCAAGCCGGGCCAGCGAGGTGGGGATCGAACCAGTGAGGTTGTTGGAGGCGAGGTCGAGGCGGTAGAGGCGAACAAGCGAGGAGATCGACGGCGGGATCGGACCGTAGAGCTGATTGTGGGAGAGGAAGAGGAGTTTCAGGGCGGATAGAGGGGCGAGGTCAGGGATGGGGGAGGAGAGGCGGTTGGACTTGAGACTGAGGACGCGGAGCTGGTCGAGACGGGTGACGGCAGGGAGGCACGCCGGGCCGGCGAGAGAGAGGCCCTCGAGGACGAGGTGGGTGACGCGGCCGCCGACGCAGGTGACCCCGTGCCACGACGCGCACGGAGACGGGTCGGAGGAGTTCCAGCTCGCCAACCTCCCGAAGGAGTCGCACGCCGCCTTCAACTCCAATAGAGCGCTCCGGTCTGCTTCCAAATTGCCCGAAGAAGAAGATGAGGAAGACGAGACCACCAAAGACGACATTTTGAGAAGAAACAGCAGAAATAGCAGAGCTGTTTGAGGTAAATGCAGAGAGGAAAACAACTTCTTCTTCTTCTTCTCCTCCCCCATTTTCCACCGTCTTCGAAGAGGAAGAGGATACAGGGAAACAGAGAGCTACGAGAGGAGTGTGACAGGCCAGCAGCTAGCGTCCCTTACATCAATACTTCTTTGCCATTTTATTGATCTTTTTCATTTCTTACCTCCATCCATAGCTGTGTTCCATGGTCAATGAGCTTTTACAAGTGAAACAAATTGCAACAAAAAGATGTAAATCACAAAGTCCGTCTAGTTGACCAGTTGAGATTCTTTAGTCCATAAATCTCTGGATTATCTCTGGTCTAGTGTATATCAACTGTTAGATTAGATTATGAATTTATGTATTGATCACTCCTGATCTGATCCAATGGTCCTCCTGATATGGACCAGAAAGGGACTACATAAAAATGGACCAAGGATCTGCGCTCCTAATTGACTGGAATTTTACAAGTGAAACAAAGAATTTGCTCGCGGAGGAGTAACAGTCAAAAATTTAAGCTCGACTGCGCCGAGCTCTTCAAGTGAAAAAAAGGGGAATACGTTCACTCCAGCACCTCTGCTAATTCGTTCTAGGATTAATAAAGAGGAGGTAAATCACGGATGACTACTAACCATAAGTACAAATGGTCAAGACATGGGAAAGGTATATACTCAAGCTTATCAAGATTCGACCTTTAAATCTTATACAATAAATTTTCATATCTTAATCATCGCAGCGTTACGAGAACTTCAAGTGATGTCATTCAGTGGGCGTTGGACAAAATCATGTACACTGAAGATGCCTTGATTAGTGACATTTATCTTTAAAATCTCTATTTTTTTTTAATTTTTATAAATATTGAGTATTAACATGGTACTCGTATTATAATACACTTTGTAAACCATATTTTTTTTAGATGAGTAAAGTTACATATGATTTTTATAAATTACAAACAGATGATCTCAACCGTATCAAAACTTTTGAAAGGTCACTCATGCCACAGAAATCTACCATCGTGGTGAAATGCTAAACTGAATAATGATTTTGAAATGATTTGTAGATGTTGTTAAGGTAGAGGTCGTCCAACTTATATTAAGGATGAACACAGTTTGATTAAATCGAATTAATATTGAATTTTAAAAATTAGTTAGGTTATTTCAAAAATTAAATTAAAAAATATTAATTATTTTGATTAATTCAGTTCGGTCTTATTTTTAAATTCTGAATTCGATTAAATTAAATAAATCGATTTATTTTATTTTCTTTTTTTAAACTATCACAATTGTTAAGTTTTTGGACAAAGAATATTATCTAAATTGTAATTTTGTATGATCTCCAATGATCTCGCGTTTTCAGAGTTGTCACTAGCAAGCATACATTCTCAAAGCCGTAGATTTTAAAAGTTAAAATAGGATAGAAATATGTCATTGTTGAAAATTTTGATAATTCAGCCGAAAACTGTTTTATCGGTTCGATTTATTCAATTTTTGTTAAGAAATTCGGTCGGTTGTTATAAAAAATTTTATTTTATTCAATTTCAATTAAATCAGTTCCATTTTAAACTGATTGCTCAGCCTAATCCAACCCAACAAGCACAAACTAAGAAGAGCATCAAAGAGCAATGGAGTTGTCAAACAAAGTCCCTCTGATATTCAAAGAGTGCGAGATTATACTCAAACCTTTTTTCTAGTAAATATATCTTACTATTTATAGGTGTTGATAGGTGGAAGATCATACTCAAATATAGTCCAGACCCACCTACATGTTGCAGTATGAGCTGGGCCTACAGGATAGATAGTAGGGGGGACCATATACAAGTATGATCCATAGTAGAATGGAACCATACCTAAACACGACCTTGAGACAGAAAGCTCGAGCATGCCAACCAAGTCGGTGAAGTCAGCATTTGACTTGAGACGTCGTCTTCACGCATATAAACAGTGAGTTGACCTGAAATAAAAACATGTGGATACGACTGGTTAATCCGGAGTATGATCCATATGAAGGTAAGAGTCACTTTGCTCATTTCAGCTACATCAGTTTTAAGGTTCAATTTGTGAAAATTTAATGGGTGTTAAATTTTAATATGATTTATAAATGTTATGTTTTTCTACAGAGAACAGTACTTATATTATTTTGTTATCAATTTAAGTCTGCAAGAACCAAATATCCTGTTAATTTCTAATTTGAGTGATTGGTATCAATCCCAACTTGCATGCTGGTGAGTTTCGTGCCACACTGTGATTAAAACAACTTGGATCATAGGCAGTGAGTTCAAAGTTGGCAAGAAGAAAAGGAATAAAATGAGAAGAGAGTTTCAATGTATTGGTTGGAAGGAACATTGCCATTTGTAGGCATCAATCCAGTTCACCACTAACGACTTAGTAATTGCCAAACAAGTGCAAATCCACTCACTGCTACGCAAGAACAACTAAATATGAGGATATTAATCGAAACTAACGTAAATGAGTTACAATAACAAGCTAGTCCTTGCTATATCCAGCAGAGAGATTTATGATTGGCATCAGCATGCACCTAGAATCAGTTCATTATGCCTACCCCACATCTGTACAGTGGAATTTGAACAGTGGTGAACGTAATAGATTATAAGTGTTGAACATTCGGTCTTGATCAATTTTTTCAAAAAAAAATGAGGCAATTTTTATTAACCAACTTGTATTACTAGATATTTCGGCCCAAAAAGGGACAAGAACTTTCTATACAAATTTTCATTTGCACTCACTAAGCAGGTCCACCAACTGTACTACACGAACAAGAATGTGGTGGGCACAAAATTTAATTGAATGCCCAATTACAATGCATAACTACAAACGCATTTTCGCTTACAATGACGGACATTTCTGTCCTGCGTGCTAGAGTATTTTGATCGAGTTGGTGTGTGAAGCCTACATTTGAGAACGCAAAGAGCAAATTGTGCCTGCCCCTTCATAAACTGAACACCAAATAAGAATGAAAGAGCATAGGCAGCGTTCCTATTCCTTCACTACCTGCAAATCTAGAAAATGGAGCAAATTTAGGCAAAGCAAAAAAGGTATCTTTTCGCATATGAGCATAAAGTCATACTGTCAAGTATATTTCTAAATATGAACTGCAATAAGCAATAATGCCACATCTTCAGTAATACCAGTCATTTAATTAATTCACGTAGCAGACAACTAAGATAAGCCAGTTTAGGTAACTCTTGATTTATGTTAATTTAAAATTATACATAGTTGTTACATGTATGCTTGAATTAAATATACCATATGTTATTTTTCCCCAGAAAGCCAAAGTAATTAACTTCGTAGGACAGGCCAAGTACAGGCACTCATGGCAAATCTCCAAGATAGTCAACAAACATTGATCAGAAAACATGCTCAAGCGAGGTTTAAAAAATCCGATGGGTATCTAGAAATATGGATGAACTGGTAAAAATATATCCCCTTTCAAATGCATTCAGCATAATCTAGCAATATGGATGGACTAGTAAAAATAAATCCGATCTCGACTGATTCAGGTTCCCATGCACACAGTGAACCACTAACCATCTGTGAACAACCATTTCACTGATGTGTGCAGAGCTCAATAAAGCATGCTTAGTGTAGTCGTGGATAATCAAGAACAGTATGAATTATACTGTCAATAATCCGACAATTCTAATGAAGACTTTCATCTGAATACCCAATTAAACTGCACTGGATTACCAACCTGGGCTGCCTGTGACTTCAACAGCTAAGAATAACAAAGCCAGATGGGAAGTCTAAGCACAATGTAGCATACAAAATCAAATGAGCAACAAGAAAAATACCAAAGGGATGAACTAGTCGAATTTGCAAACAGTAAGAGCATGAACAGAGAACGTTCTTATGGCTCGAAAATGAGTTGGCATATTACCCATGATATTTAAGAAAAATATTTGCACTCGCCAAACAAAAGATGCGCACCTATTTGTGTAATTACTTTCTCCAATTATCTTCTATAATTGGATAAACAAGCGTGGGGTATAAAGGAGGCATAAATTCTTAACTAAAAGAAATTCAATTACCCCACTGAGAAAAAACAGCATGGCTTAGTATATAATCTGTAGCAACAACCAGACCAGTGAGGATGTACACTTATGATTATTTGAGTCCTTTACTTCTTTCACTATAACAAATACAAGATAATCCCATTAGTATTGGCTTAGGATTATTCATCTTCAGGTATATGCTGAATCTGTTAGAACATTAATCTAAGAGGACTGAACTGCATGTTATGAGTATGGACTCCTGCATGGTTTAGTCTATTATTGACTAGCTAAATAAATAGTGTGACCTACAATGTTTACCTGTACACTAGTGCTACATAAGAGTTGGAGACTGTCTTGGAGGGGATGGTCCAAGTACTAATACTCAATCACCCAGCTCCCAAATCTGAATTCCGAGAAAGCTGTTGCTCATGCTGCTGCTGAGATTGATGTTTTAGTTGTTGCTGCTGCCGCTGTCCCCCACTGGAATTACCATGCACTGACATATCTCCAGATAATTGATGTGATAAACCCTGACTTGAAGAAGGCACTAAAGTGTCACTCGCCATAACAGTTTCCTGTGCTGAGCTAACCACATACCTTGTTGGATTAGGTGCATCCTCATCGTATAATGGCTCTGGATTCCACCGAGTTGATGATGAAATCACAGCAGAAGTTGAATCGCTACACTGAGCAATTGATGCACTAGTAACCACCTGAGCAACTGAACCCTGATCAGTTGATGCATGTGCCCTATCAGAGTTGATGTGACGATTTTGCTGAACTGATATTCTCTGAATTCCGGGTTGAGATTGATTCAAGTAGCGATGCTGAGATTGTTGATGTTGTTTAACTAGAGAAACAGATGGGACAGGAGCTTGCTGAGGCATTAAAATGCTATGGCTGGGTGAATTTTGAGTTGAGCCCTGATTGCTTGTATCAGAAACTGGTGATGGTTGCTTCGTAGATTGTGGAAGTGGATGAAGGTAGATATTTGCTTGATTTCCAGGTTGGTTCGAAGTTGGGTTCAGACCTGAGCTAGCAGGGAAAAAACCTTGGCTTTGTTGCAAGATGTTTTTATCAGAAAGTTGATTCTTGGAAGCTGTTGAAAAGCCACTTACTTGAGAGGAATCTGCTGATAAGTTATGGTTAATTAACATGCCCCCTCTGCCTAGCCCTTTCATAAGTTTGGCCTGCTGTTGTGAGGGTTGTCTTTGCGGTTGTTGCTGTTGTCTTGGCTGATTTTGTTGAACCTGTTGCCTTTGCCTTTGGTTTATCTGATTTGACATTCCAGATGGTGGGTTCCTTGATACGTTTTGCTGTTTCTGTTGACCTTGTGAAGAGACTGGAAGCGCAGGAGAAGATGACGGTGACTGAGATTGGACTTGCGCATTAGTTTGACTAGGCGATACTACATTTGGCCCAGAGATGTGACGTTGCAGTTGGGGTATCATCCGTTGATGTAGTTGCCTTTCTTTCGCAGCTCGCATGGCATATGCCTGTTGATGAGAGCTTGAATGGTTTGTGCCTTGGATGTGAGGGCGAGGGTTACCAAGCATGTGGGGTTGTTGCTGCATCATTTGATGAGGCTGTTGGTGTTGCTGAACTGGAAATGTTTGAGCTGATGCAGGAACTGTTGTTGCCTTAGGGAAGGAGGCACTAATACCATTGAAAGGAGATACAGGCTGCCCATTTGTCTGTGAGGATTGCATCTGCATTTCTTGCATCATCATCTGTCTGTGTTCATCAGGACTTTGACCGGACTACACAAAAGAAAATTGTATTAATCAGGCTAATCACCATCAATCAATAAATAAATGAATCTCTACACAAATGGTTAATGATGTTTCTGGAACATATTTTCTACGTATATTGAGATGTCAAATTTGTTCATTATCTTGGTGCACTAGTTATTCACTGTTTTGCACATTTATAATCCTTATACAGCAAGGGAAATGGTTCAAATTAAAAAGTCGTAAGATGAATCTGAGTTATGATGACAAGTAAAACATTGCAACTCATTCTTGAGCTAGCACAAAACCAAGTCATCCCTTAATTCACAAATTAATAGATAGTCCCATGACGTGCATTTCCAATCCAGTTTGTTTAACCAAATTCCTTTAACATTTAAAGATAGTACAACAAATATGCTTCAAGTTGTATCTTCACATACACTGCTTTATAACCTTGATCATTTTCTTAGCTTGTTGAAATAAAACCACAAAAAAATCTGTATCAACCCTACACAATTATGCATCAATTTTTTATGATCTCATATAATATTATTTGTTTTATTTCTTTTTCTTACTTTATATGCAGATCTAAATGAACACAGATTAGTAAAGACTATTACAATTACTGTTATGTACAAGCCAACCGTGGCCAATTGAAATGCTGCATCTTTTAGATTAATACTAGACGCCAAGAAATGAGAGAAAGAAAGGAAGAGGGAGAATAAGAAGAGGAAGGTTAGATAAAGAAACATAAAGGCAGTGTAAGCAATGCTCCATGTGTCATCTACGGCTCAACCTTCCTGAGCAACAAAGGATGCCCAAAAATTTAAAAGCGAAGGACATTGAGTGTTCCTTGTTTCAGTTTTGCCTTTATAAAGATTCATGAAGAATTATCTAATTTGCAAGTTAGAATATGAAGTACTGCAATTATATGGGCTTAAGTGTAGCATTATGTTTAATGTATTTCAATGAAACACAGACCATGACGATCTGTATGGCAACCAGATGCAAAACTGTCTGAAATTTCCATTAATTTTTTTTTTTATAAAATGAAGATATGCATAAATAAACAAGTGATAATATGGTGGTGTTTAATAATCAGCATGATTGCAACAACAACAACAATCAAATCTTATCCCACTAGGTGGGATCGCTATATGAATCCTTCTAAGCTATTGCGCTCTATCCCCTACTATATCATCATCTATATTTAAATAAATATTATCCTATTTTATTGTTGCTAACTAAGTCTTTTTTGGTTTGCCTCTTTATCATTTGGTATGCGTATTTATCATAGTTTCACATCGCCTATTGGTCGTCTAAGTACATATCCGTACCATCTTAAACGTTTCTCTCGTAATTTTTCCTCAATAGA
>JBAMIE010000055.1:2702617-2717772 GCA_037177295.1 Kaempferia parviflora | reverse complement strand
ACCCTAATTTAACTAAGATTGTTCATATCAAAAAAGGGGAGATTGTTGGTCCCCTGGGTATTTTTGATGTGAATAACTCAGTTAGGTTATGTCCTATATTGATCTAACCTTGTAACTAAGTGTGTAGGAGCTTAGGATCACAAGAAGTCAAACGAAAGACTCAGCGGACGAGAAGGATGGCGCGGGAGAGAGCCGATGGGCTCGGCGTATCCGAGGGACGTGGAGACTGCGGAAGAGTACACCGGCGGACGAGAAGGATGTGCGCGGCATTCCGAGGGACGAGAAGCCGGGAATAAAGGTCGCTCGAGGAAGGACGGAAATTGAGTTCGGGTGAGCCCTATTCCGGTTGTCCGAATTCACTCAGAAGACCTAGAAGAAACCAGACAGAGCCGGGCCAATCAACGTGAAGTTGACTGGCCGGGATAGCCCGGGGGCGCCCGGAATGGATCTGGGCGCCGAATGGATCTGGGCGCCCGGAATGGATTTCTCCCTTATCAGCTCCGCGTTGACGAGCTGATCTCGGGAATAAGATTTGATCGCTTGACACTTGTTTTCTTATTTTCTTTGTGCTTTCAAGTTATGTACTGCTACGTTGTGTATGAGGCTTCTCCGCCCCCTTGGAAGGAGATTTTTTAAACGCCTTATTTACCTTGGAGTAGCGATCCTCTTATCATGATCCAAGTAATTTTCTATTTGTCTCGTACTACTTTTGATTTAATTAATTAATATAATTGTGTTTGGTTTATGCGATAATTGTGTCGAGATTGGTATAATTTTATTTTTTAGAATAGACGACTTTTGCACTTAACCGGCCCGCAACAGTCCTACAATATTAAATTCATAAGATTAAATACTACACTTAATCTTAGTCAAAAGGCCGAAATTTTTTTATTCTTTTAATTTCGCTGGCCCAGGGTATTTATAGAAGTTTTTTCGTTCACGGTGTTGTGAATCTTAAGATGTGAAACTAAAGATAATCATGATAGTGCATATATTTTATATAAAAAAATAACCAGAGGAAATTTGACAATCTTAACGTGGGATTAAAGAGAACCATAATAGTACATATATTTTATATAAAAAATAACTAGAGAAAATTACTAATAAACCTTAACATAATGCATAAATATCTATTAATGAGAAAATTTTCAATAATATGTCACAGTTAGCTCTCGAATTCTAGATCCATAATTGAAATTACTAATACGTTTTGAACTTATTTTCAATGTGAAAATAAAAAAGAATATTAATGTAATTTACTTTTGGATTTTACCAAATTAATCGAAAGTTAGTTAGTAAAATGTATAAATTTTTAATAAAATAGTAAGATAGTCATATTTGAAATAGTTATTCCATACAAATAAAGATCTATATTAAATAACTATTACATAGAGAATATATAGGCTATGTTTAGTTAGAGCAATATAATCAAATTTATAATATAATTAAATTTAAAATATAATTAGATTACATATTGTTAATTTTATAATTAGATTATAAAATTTTACTACTTTTATATTTAGATTATATATTAGATTATAATTTTAAAATTATATCAAATAAAATAATCACCCTGAGCTATAATCTTAATTTTAGATAGAAGGCCAATGACATCTTGCCCAAGTGGTAAGGTCGGAGGCATTGTAAAGGGAGGTCTCGAGTTCGAGTCCTACTTCGCATAGTGGAACTGAGCCTCCCTAAAAAAATCCTCCAAGCGAGTAGGGCCAAGCGGTGTAAACTAATCCGTAGGGCCAAGCCGATGGAGGGTTTTCTGGGGTATGGGGACGCGAAGCGGTGGGCCAGTCACGTTAAAAAGTTTACCCTATATAGTAAGAGGTCGAATCTTGGCACGCCCGAGCATATACCTCCCCATGTCTTGACCATTTACACTTATGACTAGTAGTCACCCGTGGTTTGCCTCCTCCGTGTTGGCTCTGGGACGGATCGGCGGGGGCACTGGGGACGAACGATTCACCTTTGCCACATGGTATGGACTGTGAAAGATACTTAATTGAGTGAACTTAATCATCTTTTACTAAAATGAAAATATAATATTTGAGGATGGAAGGTAGAAATATAGTATCGGAAGATGCATGATGAGGAGATTAGTAAGGAATGTTTGTAAGGAATTCAGAAGTATTCAAGGTCTTCTTGTCTACTTAATAAGGGACTCAACATTGCTTAGGGTCATTCAGCCTAGCTCAGAAGTAGACCAATAATTAAGAAGTATGAGAATTCATCTGAGTCAAAAGGCAGTATGATCTAGTAGCTAGATCATTCAGATAGAACTCGGACTCGACAGAGCAAGGGGTATATATTGATTATGGGGGAAGCCTCAGATAAGCAATTTGTGCAGTTATTTCGAGTACAAGTGTGAATGGTAAGGGAAATGTGTGTCAATTATAAATACAGGAAGAGGCAACTGTTACAAGTATGGAAGTTAGTCACTTATTTGAAATTATGCTAGAAACCAGTATGTAAGGAACTTGATATAATGAAGAGTCACAACCGTTGGAGTTAAAGGGCATCAGATAGAAGAGTTAGGATTCTTTCTTTCTTTATAAATTAAGGTATTTGCTCTAATAGTCTAATTAAGGTATGCACACTCATCTGATAAACTACTATTCATATACTATTTTACAATTAATTTCTCTGTTCATTTCTCGGTTCGTTTCTCTGATTTTGATTTGAGCATCGGAGGGGTCACACCAAGCTAAGGTGCACCTTGGCTCCCCTTTAACCTCTTGTCAAGCCATTCCAAAGAGGACAAGTCCCTCGTTCACCAGATTCCGGAGGATATCAAATCAACTAGCCAACTATCGACTATCAATTGCTGGCTGTAAAACTTGACCCCACCAGAAAACCAATCGTAGACTCTATTAATCATTGACTCATCGACACCCGATCCATTAAAGTTTGACTCATCAAAAATAGACCCGATTGAAGGACGATAGCTGATCCATCAAAGAAGACGACTAGAGACCACTCGACAAGGAGTTGACCCATATCCTTCATTTTTGGAGAGGAACAATGCACTTTGAGCTTCCAACAAATACTCATAACCTCGTCTTAAGAATTATTATATCATTGTTGACAAAGGTGGAAGTGGTGACGATAACTCTTCTAGACAATATCCCTTTGCCTCTGCCTAGAAATGCCTTTTGTTTCAATGACCTACGACCTTTACAATCTAACAACTAAGACATTGTCAACGTCACTTTTCATCGGGATATGATTAGTCCATCTTTATAGTCACTTGCTTCACTTAAACTCCTCCTTGGTCAACATGAGACAAAAGCATAGTAGAGGGGGCAAGGGGCCAAGGGTGTCGAAGGCAAAATCGACACATGCAAAAGGAAGAAAATGTAGATGCCAATTAGAATGGAGATGTCAATGGTGTTGAGACGATCTTATGAGGAGGTGCGAGGAGATGAAGTGAAGAATGTTTGTGCATAAAGTATCATATAATTGAACCTGAATTTTAATGTTATGTAAAGATTCTAAGTTAAGTTATATTGTGATTTAATGGCTTGATCAAGTGTGCAAATAACTCAAATTGACGGCGGGTAAAATTAACTGGATACTAGGCAGGTGAAAACCCTAGTAGGCCAGCTAGATTGAATACTAGGTAATTAAGGAAATTTTATAGCAGATCAAGGATTCAAGGATACCAAGCAGTGGAAGCCTAGATGAGTTAGTGGGCTAGACATCTAGTAAGATTGATTTGATGGATTAGTGAGGACCAGGCATCAAGTTAGAAAAAAATCTTACGGGTCAAGTGATTGAATGTTAAACAGAGGAAATTCAAACAGGTCTGAATGACTAGATATTTGGCTAATGGTAAATTATGGTAAGCTCTTGGAATGAAGTGGTTATTTCAAAAAGAAGAACAGGTAAAGATGAGTCTTCGTTATTAGGAAAACCTTAAGTGATGGTCTAACTAAAGGCATCACTCGAATTCCATTGTCGAAATCGTCAGTTAGGTAATTCTCAGACTTTATTATGCATTAATTATCACATTCTATGCCAACTCTATGTTGCAGGGATCAGTAGAACGAGCAGTTTGAACGGTAGACCGAGCAATTCAATCGATAGATCGAATGATTTAGTAGACCGATCAGCCCAATCAATCGATCGAACATACCAATCGGTAGACCAAATGGCTAGGTTCAGTTGATCCAATGTCAGCCGAGATAGCCTGTGTGCTGACGTGACATCCAATGCGGACAAGATAAATCTCGAATGGTTGATGTGGCACACTGTGAGATCAAGGATAAGAACTACAATGTTGATGTGGCAAAAAATCAATTTTGAGGAGCTAACGTGGCGGGAATACACTAGTGGATGGCTGGATCGGTAGACTGATCAATCAGATTTAGATTCAATTTTCGAGATGATTGGTATACTGATATGGCTGATCGATAGACTGATATGTGGCTATAAAAGAAAGCCTCGAAAAGAGGCTTCAGACATCAATTGCTCAAGCCCTCGTGCTCTTGTGTCAATCCGAAACGCTGACACTAAACCATATCACTACTTTGACAACCATGCTTGACTCAGGGTCTTTATTTTATCGGTATAACTGCATTTTATTTTATGGTCTTCGAGCTTAAATTTAGTTTACCATTTTTTTTAAAGACGAATCTCTTTCTCTTTTAAGAAAGAGATTACTAGTGATTGTCCAAAAAAAAAAAAATTTGATTAACGACGGTGGACACTAGCAGCAAAAAGCCATGAATTAAGAGTTGCTTGGTAGGCGGATTTAGGAGGTTGGAATGAAAATGAAAGTCATTTCATTCTCATTCCTAATACTTGGTAGACAGAAATTGAAATTAAAATATGAGTTTAATACTCCCAATTTTATAAACCAACTCCACTGAGTTATCGTTAAACTCATTCTCCCTCAATCAAATCTATTATCATTCTCATTATCAAATATATACCAAACGCCCCTAAATAAATAAAGTATTATCTTCTTTATGTTTATTCCCACCCGCCCATCTTTTGAAAAACTAAAAACAAATTTTAAAACGAAAAAAGTGATGCGTTATTCATCCCTTGAATCCTTCATCTACGAAGGAGGTATTTTTTTTTTTAAAAAAACTCTTTTAATTTTGTCCATATTTTTTTTATTATTTGTGTCAGTTGACGTTTTAGATACGAACATTGTTTTAAATAGAGACCTTTTGCTCATATTTGGAGAAAGTTTTTGGTTGGCACCGAAGCTGGCCGACCTTTTAATTTCGCTCCTCACATTTTGGTAGACATACAAGTTACCTCCAAACTTTTATAAACTGTCATTCAGGTCCACCATTAGGTCAAATGATGGCAAATATTAATTTTGTTTTGCCATTGCAATATTTCAAATTTTTTTTTTTCAAAACACCCTCATCTATGTTTGCAGTAAATATACTTGGTATAATGTCCTCGAATTTTCTTTCTCTGGCCATTTATCCCTTATTATAAATGCTATTAGTTTTCTCAATAAAATGATGGGGAGGCAGAGCTCTCATATCAATATTATATTAGATAAATAAAAAATTAAAAGAACTTATATTAAGAAGACACTTCTTTTTTTTTCAAAAAAAAAAAAACATAATATCGAAACAACACCTTAATATATTTCTCTTTTCAAAAATATTTATTTAATAATTATTATAATAGCTACTATACAATAAATATATTATAATAGATATTTTTTATTAATTTAACTTGATTAAAATGATTTTAAAATCATTATATTAATCATTTATAACTATAATATTGTAATAATCATACCATAATTGTTATATTATTATTTTTTTAGTAATATATGTATTGTACCTTTTATGAGCAATTCTGAAAGTAATCGACTCAGATTTTGTATTTTATATAATTGAAGTATCCAATTTTATAATTCGACTAATCCTACTAAAGATCGAGGTGACAAAGTTTTTTTTAATAATTAAGATAAATATCTAATATTTACTATCAGATTAATCTAAAAGTTTTATAAAAAATTTAATGATTATATTATTGCAGTAAGTTAGAATATTACGCGAGTGTTGTTTTAAGGGTTAACACTTAACAGTAGGGTAATTAGCCCTGACAAATTACAGCGGGAAAGGGAAGGGGAGAAACTGGACGCCACCCGTTTCTCTTCCGCGTCCTACTAAAGAAACGTTACGTGTCTAACCCATCCCTCTCTTACTAGTGGTAGAGGAAGGCGAGACACCTGTCGCAGTAAAAAGCCGAGCCCATACTCCCTCTCCTCTTCTTCGAATCCAGTCCATGCACTCGGGGATGAACGGCGTCGTATGGGCGGATGAGGCCGGCGACGACGAAGACGGCGCGTCGTGGGCTACAACAAGCGCCGCCGGCGCTAGCGGCGGTGCGATGGGCGATGGCAAGGATGAGCTCGGATTACCGAGTTTCAAGTTCATGCTCGATGACGAATGGTACATGGGCGCTACTACGGCAGTGCCCGCCGCTAACCTTGTGCCCGCCACTGCTGGCCATCACCCCTTCGACGCTTTCCAGCAGCATCGGGAGCTCAAAGACGTGAGCTTTCCCTCGAATCCGAAGCCGCATGAGGCCTTGCTGGTCCCGCCCGTGGATGACCTAGATCAAAATCCTCCTCTTTTTACTCCAAAATCCGGCTTCTCCTCCCTTTTTGGTGTGGTTTGTTCGAGCCCCTTCGATGCTGGGCTCGATCTCGGGTGCGACGCTACGGGGTTTCTTTCCGCTCCCCACGCCTCCGCTTCTTCCGTCCTGACGAACAGAGGCGGCGGCAGCGGCGAAGGGGAAGGAGTCATGGGGCTCGTCGGATTGCGGGTGGGCGACCAATTTGGTTGTGCCGATCTGAGCTCAGCGACCGAATTCTCAGGTGGGCGTCTACTGCCCACGTCCGAGAACTGTTCTGGTTCCGTCTCGACTGCTGCCTTCAGTTCCATGGGCTTCGACTGCTTTGAGAATTCTCCATTACTCAACAGGTCCAAAGTTTTGAGGCCACTGGAAATTTTTCCTCCTATGGGAGCGCAGCCTACTCTATTCCAGAAGCGGGCCGCCGCCGCCCTCCGGCAGAATTCCAGTATGGGTGGCGAAAAAGGTGGCTTCTTGGGGCTGTGGAGCCCGGAAGGAGTTGGGCAGGGCAACTGGGGAAATTCCGCTTTTGAAGAAGAGATCGAGAGGAGGGGGAATGAGGAGTACGAGATGGACGATGGAAGCATGGATGCATCAGGGTTGAACTACGACACGGACGATGGTGCGACCGAGAATGCTAGAGGCCAGGAGGCTGCCAAGGACGGCCGCACAGGGAGCGGCTCGATTGTCCACAGCACAGTGACTGGTGGTGGAGACCGGAAGGGGAAGAAGAAGGGCCTCCCAGCCAAGAACTTGATGGCGGAGAGAAGGAGGAGGAAGAAGCTCAATGATCGGCTTTACATGCTAAGATCCGTGGTTCCCAAGATCAGCAAGGTGAACTGACGTCCTTCACTTGTTGATTTCAGTTAAAAAGTGCTAATTCCTTCAGATTATCCTTTCTTTAGTTCTTCAGTGGTTGCATGTTTTATGAAAGCTTCACAAATTTCTTTTGTTATTGTCAAGAAGCACAACACACTTCACTTTTGCACGCCAAGTTGTCATAATTCATTTGCGATATGGCAGAATGCTGTCTGTGGATGATCTGGACCAGTGGTCCCTTTGTTCATCTGGCCACTATTTCTCTCAATCAAATGTGTTGAATCCATAAGTGGTACCAGCATAATGCATGCTAATTACCTGACATTTTAGAAATACTTATGCTATCTTGTTATTTATCAGTTTCATTAATTCCCATAATAATGTTTATGGTTTTAGTCCATTTTTTTTTTCTTACTTGTACCTTGTTCATATGGTTGTGGAATTCTTTCTTCTAGTAGTCATAATTGTTACTACATAGTAAAAGGAGTATAAAGTGAGGAGAGGATCACCATTCAAATTATGTACTCAACTAGTATGTCTTGTTATATGGATCTTTTCTGATTGTAATGTAATCCCTCCTCTTTGTAGATGGACAGAGCTTCTATTCTTGGTGATGCAATTGAATATTTAAAAGAACTTTTGCAAAGGGTCAATGACCTTCATAATGAACTTGAGTCGACTCCTTCGAGTTCTTCAGTCCCTGCTACTAGTGGGATGAGCTTTCACCCTCTGACTCCAACACTACCGGCTCTTCCATGTCATGTGAAGGAGGAACTTTGCTCAACTAGTCAGCCAGCAAGGGTTTGTGTCTTCATCCAGATCTTTTCTTTCTATATCACTGATTTTTATTGATCAAGAAGAAGTGTATTTTAACCAAGTATAAACCGGCTTCATCCTGACTCAGGGAGTCTAGAGTTTGAATCCCCAATAGTAAAAGGCTTCAATATGTACAGTTGAAGCAGTTGCATAGTGTTTCAAAGCCAATATCGGCAGAAGCTGCATATACTGAAATGATTCTCTTTTGTATTTGCAGTTATGATGCAATTGAGCTACACATTTAAAGTTCCTTTGATCAGCTTACTGATAATTGCATATGCTAAATTATGTGCAAGTCATTATTGCCAATTTTAAGACACCCCAATCATCCAGTTAGAACATCTGAGTACATCTTATATTGTTGTGTTGGCTGATACCCTGAATTCTGCATTCGACAGGTTGAGGTTAGGCTAAGAGAAGGCCGAGCAGTCAACATTCATATGTTCTGTGCCCGTCGACCTGGTCTATTGCTCTCTTCCATGAGAGCACTCGATGGCCTAGGACTTGACATCCAACAAGCTGTCATCAGCTGTTTCAATGGATTTTCTTTGGATGTTTTCCGAGCCGAGGTAAGCTTTCTTCTCATCCTATTTTCATAAGGATAAAATTGATGATTCCACTCTCTTGGCTATGCTGCCTGACTGACATTCCTGTTGTTTTTCTTCTTTTCAGCAATGCAAAGACCAGGGTGTTCTACCAGAAGAAATCAAGGCAGTGCTCTTGCATTCTGCAGGCTTTGACGATGCAATGTTGTGAAAAATCAAGGAATCTGCGCGCCCAGTTGGTCACTGGGCACTTCCAGTTCCTTAAACATCTTTCGCATTCCAGCAGTTTAATCTTAGGATTTGTAACATGGAATCTTAGAGGATCGAAAGCCACATCCGTCTCCTAACAACAGTGTCAGTCTTTCAAACTATGCAATAATAATGTACAATTCGATGTTAGTTAGTTTTGTTTTAACATGCAATTGCAGCATATTATCTTGCGAACAACTAAATCTTTGGTTGAGGAAGTAGAAAGTTCATCTTTATAGTTTATTAAGCCAAACTTCAGATAGAACGGCATCAATGATTTGGATTGGATGTGTGTGGCTAGTTTTCGGTTTTCCCATGCAAATCTTACAATTAATTGTTGTATACCCTCGTTTAAATGCTCGAGTCAGATTCAATAGTAGAATGCCATTGGTTCCTGTGGCATGCATCTTAAGGTTCCATCCTTTGTTTGTCCTCCACAGCCAAAGTTCAACCGTGGGAAGTTTGCTAATGCAATCGTTTTCTTCACATCTAAACTTCCAGACATAAAAGTTGTTGGCTGAACGCGGACCACTCCCATGCAAGGTTTACGTAGCTCCAGATGCAAAACTCCCATAATTTAATGCTGCAAAGACCCAGTTGGCTTGTTCTGCTTGGACGCACTCTAATACAAGACCGTTCAAAACTCGACCTTTTCTCTGCAGGCGTTGCATCACTAAGGTCTCATGCATATTTAAGAGGCAGCAGAGTCATCAATATTTTAATTGGCTTCTTCTGCTTGGATTGATACAATTGAATAAAGAAATAATGCATTGGCATCATGGGTTGTTTCCTTATCACATCCTTTGATTGACAGGTACTATGATATAATGAGATTCACAGTCGTCCAGGACAATGATACATGCTAACTGTAGAATATCTTTTTATCAGAAATATAATAATCAAATTTCAACTTCAATGAATTAATAAATAAATTTTTTTAATAAACAATTGAACTAATAATCCACTGTTACAAGTGCTTACTAATTTACTTTAATCGATGGGTAAGCAAATTTTACTAGGATCGAATTACTATATTGCAAAAATAGTTTGTGCCACGTTTAAACTACTTCAGAGCAATTAGTGGCCGGACTGACAGAAGCAGGAACACAACCTTTTGCACTGTTCATTTTGGTGTATAGGAAACTATAGGAACCTAGGAGGGGTTGCTAATTATATTCAACAGGGGTTCACCTCTTACACAAACAGTTAATGGATCAGAGCCATGAATTGAACTCATAGTAGCGGAAACGAAAAGACCCAAAAAATTCATAATTATCAGAAAAGTCTGATAAGAGTCCTTGGTGATTAATGTGTCAGAATACTTTGCAATAACTCTCCCCTCACCTAGTTTAGTTATGCAAACAGTTGAATTGATGTGTCTCTGTCTTTGTCTGTCTCAAATGTCAAGTATAAGGTATTTATTTAAACATCTAAATACTCTTGTACAAGTAATGAATATTAATGACGATAAAAATAATAGTACGAAATTGATTATAATTGTCTCCATATAATATTAATACGCACAGAGAAAAATTTAGAGATAGACATATAAATTCATGGTCTACCATTTCACTTTTTTTTATCTCATCATATTATAAATTTTAGTTGTGATGCATTAGAAAGATTTACTTTCTATGATCGTTTTAAGAAAGTTGGTTGCTTGGATACAATTTTATTAGAAGCGGAATAATTATTTTTAAAATTTATTGATTTAAAGAACTAAATATCTAGATAAAAAAATAATTTTAATTGCTGATTATATATCCTATCTTTATTTCTATATTTATTATAGTATTTATTTATTATTTATTATTTTGGCAAGCTATATAAATAAGTTTGCTAGTCAATTTTCTTTCTTATCCCCGTCGAGGAACTTCGTATCACTGGAGACGGTGGCTCTAGTTGTGATCAGAGCGGTCGACGCCGTCCTCACCTTCGGCTTCGGCTCCGCCGCTGCCCTCGCCATATGGAACTTCTTCCCACAAGGCATGAAACGAATATTATGCCTACTCTTC
Source organism: Kaempferia parviflora (assembly GCA_037177295.1). Taxonomy (NCBI): domain Eukaryota; kingdom Viridiplantae; phylum Streptophyta; class Magnoliopsida; order Zingiberales; family Zingiberaceae; genus Kaempferia; species Kaempferia parviflora. Next base: position 2,706,707 of record JBAMIE010000055.1, on the reverse strand, counting down.
CTAAACTCCATCACGACCTGCTCTGTCCTCGTCAAGACCAAACTGCTCAACTCAGAGATCGGCTGCATCTCCATCTCCGTCGCCATGGCCAACATGTGGACCCTCTTCACCCTCACGCTTGACCTGTTGGAGTTCAACCCGCTGACGTTGCTCTAGATCACCCTCTCTTGGGTTCGCCTTCATGACCTTTTGTTCATTTTGTTAAAATACGAAGAGAAATAAGAAAATTATGTTATTATTCTATTTTGATATTTGTCTTAAAGTCAATATAATATATATAATGTATGATAGTTACTTGATCAGTTGACTAAGTAATAAAATAAGAGAACTATATTCTAACATAATAATTATTTGGTCAATTGACCACAGAATAATTCTAATTATTATTCGCTTTTACTCCGCGATAAGCTTAACGGAAGATCTTTGACGTTGAGTTTGCTTGTTAGCTTGTTGAAACGTTGTCTGGATAATGGTTTAGTGAAGATATAGCGATTTGATCTTCGATAGAAATATGAAAGACAAATAATTGTTGAGTTGCCACGTGTTTACGAATAAAATGAAAATCAATTTCCACATGTTTTGTACAAGCATGGAAAATTGGATTAGCTGTAAGATAAGTTGCTCCAATATTGTCACACCAAATTTTTTGTACTTTGTTTGATGCAATAATTCTAATTATTATTCACTTTTACCCCGCGACAAGCTTAACGGAAGATCTTTGACATTGAGTTTGCTTGTTAGCTTGTTGAAACATTGTCTGGATAATGGTTTAGTGAAGATATAGCGATTTGATCTTCCATAGAAATATGAGAGACAGATAATTGTTGAGTTGCCACGTGTTTACGAATAAAATGAAAATCAATTTTCACATGTTTTGTACAAGCATGGAAAATTGGATTAGCTGTAAGATAAGTTGCTCCAATATTGTCGCACCAAATTTTTGGTACTTTGTTTGATGCAAGATGAAGTTCAGAAAGAAGTGATTGAAGCCAAATAATTTCAAATGTTGCATTGGCTATAGATTTATATTCAACCTCAGTATTTGAACGAGATACCATGGGTTGCTTCTTCGAATTCCATGAGATAAGATTTCGTCCGAGAAATAATGTTTATCCACTAGTAGAGCGTCTATCTTCATAAGAATTTGCTCAATCCTCATCACTATATGCATATAAGTCTTGAGAGGATTGACGATATAAAAGAAATCCATGTAGAATAGTTCCTTTGAGATACCGAAGTATTCTTTTTACACCTTCCCAGTTTTGTTCAGTTGGAGTATATATGCATGAACTGACAAGCACAATTTATCACAAAAGTAATATCAGGTCATGTGATAGTGACATATTGTAAAACTCCAACAATGCTTTGATAAATCTGAGGATCAGACATAGCAGGAGACTGTGCAGAGAAGGTATTAATAGCCATCGGTGTGGAGACCGGACATACTCCATCCATTTTAGCTCTTTGAAGAAGCCAGTAATATATTTGCTCTGAGATAGAAGACAATCCTCTTCGTGAGGAATAAGTTCAACACCAAGAAAAAAACGAACATTATCCAAATCACGAGTAGTGAATTCTTGATTGAGAAGACATAATAAAGTTGTAATGTCCTTTTGATCATTGTCAGTTATTAAAATATCATCCACATATAGATGAGAAAAAATATCATAAATCCATCATTATATTTATAGAATAGAGAAGAGTCAGTTTTTGATCCAGAAAATCCTTGAGTTTGTAACCAATTGGATAATCGATGAAACCATGCACGAGGAGCTTGTCGAAGACCATATAAGGATTTCTTGAGTTGACAAACATGAGATGGAAATTGTGGATAGATAAATCTAGGTGGTTGTTCCATAAATATAGTTTCTTCAAGATGAACATGAAGAAATATATTTGAAATGTCTAATTGTCGTACATGCAAATTTGAACTAATAGCTATTGATAATAATAAACAGCGTTCGTGAACAACGTTCGTGAATAGCATTCATGAACCATGTTTATTAATAAAATTCTTATCAACATACTAAATAAACAAAATAAAATAAAATAAACAAATAAGTTTGAATTATCAAACTCAATAACCAAGTTTGAATTATAAGCTCAATAACCAATCAAACAAATAAAAGTTTTAAACAATCAAACAAGTTTAAATTAAAAGCTCGATAACATCTAAACGAACCAAGCTCAAACTAAGTTCAAACCAAGCTCAAGCCAAACTTAAATTAAGAGCTCTATAACATTTAAATGAAACAAGCTCAAGCTCATAAAAAATAAACCAACCCAAATTTAAACAATCATTTCAAAAGCTTGGTTCATTTTAAGTTCAGCTCGGTTTGGTTCAGTTATCTTATCAAATAAACTTAAACACCTTGAAATTCAGTTCGACTCGGCTCATTTACAACCTTGTGCATATCTATAAAACCTAATTTCTCTTTTTTTTCTTCTTGCGTTTCCTGGCTGCCGCCGCTGCGTCGGATCCTCACCGCTCGTGTGGTATCTCCCTTTTCCCTTCGTAATTGTTTGCACGATTATTGTTCTCGTATCGAGATAAAATTTTCTGTTTCGATCGCATAGTGTAGAAGAGTAGTCGCCTCAATTCTGTTGTCGAAATGGATGCTTTGGACTCCGTGGTCGATCCCCTCAGAGAGTTTGCCAAGGACAGCTTTCGCCTCGTCAAGCGCTGCCACAAGCCCGACCGTAAGGGTGAGTCGCCATCCACTTTTTTCCTCTTGGTTGGGTCGATCTGCGCTCCGTGCTCCCTCAGATCCGTCTGGTGTGTTTAAGTTTTTATTCTTTTGGTTGGATTTTTTTTGGATCTGCGTGGATCCGGCTTTCAGAGTTCACCAAGGTGGCGGTCCGCACCGCGATTGGCTTCGTGGTGATGGGATTCGTTGGGTTCTTCGTCAAGCTGATCTTTATCCCGATCAATAACATCATCGTCGGTTCTGGTTAGGTATTTAATCTGGCTGGACAAGTTATGACTCTGATTTACTTGATTTTGATACAGTATAATAGAGTTGATGGTGTTCGAATCTTTCTTCAGAATCCATAGCTTTGTTTGCTCTGGTTCTTATGCTTGTTGCGTTTTATTTGCTCCGATACTTGCTAGTTGCTTCATCTATTTAATTCATTGATCCAAAAAAGTTGCTGTTCCTTTGTCTTTAAAACCAATTACCTTTGCTAATCCTGATAAGGGTGCTTGCTAGCTGGTGAAAGAATTTTATGGAAGTTAAGATATCAATGTGGTAAGCGGTGTAAGATGAGGGAAGTAACTGCACAAAAAATGTATATGCTATTAGAAGTTTTTCCAATGACTGGCAACTTACATAGATTTTGCTGTTTATTTGAATCCGTTAACAAACCTTAAATATCTATCCTCGATGTGGTTGGAGTGATTATAACAAAATTTCATCCATAATTAGGGGATACTGCATGATTTTTCTTTTTAGGGCAACTCCGGTGGGTCATGCATGAGCAAATTTCCATTTTACTGATATGGATTTTTATTTTATTGGGGGCCTTCATGAATTTATGTCCATATATGCTAAACTAGAATACAATTTCAATTGTGAAATTCTTATTGCTTAATTTCAAGTTGGATTACTTTTATAACAATTCCCCACTTCTGATTAAGATGGTTTGAAATGCCATTGACATAGTATAAAGGATCAAATAAGAGTTATCTCTTGATAGTGATCTTAATTAGTGTTCTGAATCCATCTGTTAGTTTGCGAGTATGAATTAATGAGTATGTCGTCATTCGTCAACAAAATTTTGGTTCTCTGTTTCCATCTATATCTTTCTCTTTCTTTTATCATTCCCAGTGACATTTGTCCCTTTCTCATGTAGGTAGAGCATTTGAAGTATTTCCCTTGACTGCATTAGTTTACTTTCTTGAAAGTGTTATCTATTTTGCCTCTTTACTACTATCTTTATCCTGAATAAACCTTCTTTATGTATGTATCTATCTTTGGGCTTGCTTGTCTTCCTTGAATGCTTCCTCCACCTATATTGTTGATCACTATTCATTGATTTATTTATTTATTTATTTTTTTTTTTTTGCCTCTCCTGCTGGAATAAAAATGGG
>JBAMIE010000055.1:2668839-2679402 GCA_037177295.1 Kaempferia parviflora | reverse complement strand
ATCTAGAAATAGACATTTTAAATATAAATGGACACAAATAAGTACTAATGTTGGATAAAAAGTAATATTTTTATTTCAAAATCATAACAAAAAAAAAAAAAAAAAAAAGATAACAAATTGACATAAAACTTGGCTTACATGAGTTTCTCAACCCGTGGGCCAACACAACCCGTCGCGGGCCAACGCGCGGGTCGCGGGCCTAGGCGGGCCAACCCGCGCGGGTCGCGGGCCTAGGCGGGCCAACCCATGGCGGGCTTGAGTTGATAAAATTTCAACCCAACCCGCTTAAATTGTTTGGCGAGGCGGGCCAACCCGACGGACCCAACCCAATTGACAGCTCTGGCCCCCCATGGAACAACTTCACTGGCTCGACTGGAGTGTTACCCAACTCAGTTACAGGTTTAGGGGAAGACAAGGAGTGGGTTCCATGGAAATGAGTATATTCGAAGAACTTAAGATCAATAAAAATAAAAACACACTGATTCTTTGCAGTAGCAATGATAAGTCTTATGAGTATGATAATAGCCAAGGGACACAGACTCAATAGACCGGGGAGAGAGTTTGTCTGCCCTAGAGATAGGAGATCAGCAAAGCAAGTGCAACCAAATACACACGAGGAAGACAATAAAGTATCATAAGGAAAAGGAATACTAAAGGGTACATGGCGATGTAGAATAGTGGATGTCTACAATTTATAAGGTTGCATCAACTTGCATGCAGTAGAAACTGCATCGTTGCAGAGCCTCAAAGGAACTCGTATGTGAAGTAACAAAGTGCAAGTTATCTGAAAGTTTACATTCTCTCAGTAACACCATTCTATTGAAGTGTGGGGATAAAGCAACTCTTCAAATGAACCATAGGTAGAGAGGAAAAGCTGGAAGTCATATGAGAAATATTTTTGTAGCAGTATCACTTCTAAGATTTTTTTTTTAATGAACACGCCAAATACAATTTTTTTTTCTCATTGTAAAGAGAATAGAACATAGAATAAATTCTGCCATTCTCTTTCACTAAGAATGGTCATTCCATTTTATAATAATCATGAATGGATATCAGAATGTACATTGTTGAGGTATTTTCTTATTGACAAGGATCGTTAAGGTGTTGGAGTACAAAGGTAACCCTTTGCAGCCCTTGTACTAGTCTTGTTGTGAGCCCGTGGCTAAGCAGTAGAAGACGTAGGATAAGTCTCTCAGCCAAGGGGCTAATCTCTGTCTGCCTATTCTGTTTCCCATGAGCCTCTTGGAGTTGTGCTCTCTTCTACATGCCTGACTTATCCCTTTTCTTTTTTCATTTCTGACCGTGTCCATCTAATCTAGTGAGCAATAGACCATTCACTCAATGGTCAAGGGCTACTGCTACTATATTTGTTGTTTAGTCTGTCCACGAAGCCTTTTTAGAGTTCTTTTCATTTATCCTCATCCCTCTCCAAAGTTCCCTTGAAGCCATTATCCTTATCTCATGGACAGCAGCAGTTAGAGAGTATAGGCATAATGTTGTCAATTTGATGAGGTCACATCGGTTGGCTGAGGTTCTGCAAAGAAATAATAGGATAAATGATTGTGTATGTTGAAAGCCTAAAAATCATAGACGGGGTGTATGTGTAGCCCATAAAGAATGACAGAGAAAAATTAATCTCTCGAAGAGAACTCATTTTATTAATTGGAAGATCAAAGAAACAAAGGGATTAGGCCTCTTTAAATCAACAACAAATATTTTCTCCTTAAAGTTAGATAAAAAAATCAAAATTTCTGGTTAAAAATGTATATTTTGTGGAATTCTTCAGCTGTGTGATCTCATCAGGTTATCTTTCTGCCAGGTGTTCCAAATGTCTAGTAAACATATTGATGCAGACCAGAGGATAACCCAAGATGTTGAGAAATTGGCATCTGATCTCTCAGGACTGGTTACTGGAATGGTAAAGCCATGTGTAGACATTCTTTGGTAAGTCATTTTGTTGTGAAGTAGCTTGTCTCTAAACTTTATTGCTACCCAGGAATTATTATGAATAATTAATGTAAATCTGAGTCTGCTGGCAATGCTTGAAACAAAGGTTCACATGGAGGATGAAACTCTTAAGTGGATGGAGGGGAGTTACTATATTATATGCATATATGATTCTTGGTTTGGGATTTCTAAGGGGCATTGCTCCTGAATTTGGTGCCCTATCAAGTAGAGAACAACAGCTTGATGGGGCTTTTAGGTAAAAGTTTTACACTCCTGGTCAATGAGGCTCTCTACTTTTTAAATCTCATGTTTTGTAATTTACAATTTTAGTTCTTCAAATTACTTTCATTGTCAAGCATTTCGCTTTTTCCTAGGTATATGCATGCAAGACTGCGCACACATGCAGAGTCCATTGCTTTCTTTGGTGGTGGCTCACGGGAGAAAGTCGTGAGTTTAATATTTTTCTCCTATTAGTTTAATGCCAAGATGAAACTTGCTTCTTCATTTTATCCTTAATGCATTTTCCATATTGGTATCAATTTTCATTGCCTGCACATAGGTGTTCAGATTTCTCATGGTTTATCTATTTCATTCTTTTGGTGATTTTCTACTCTTCTTCCACCATATTAATTTGAAAAGGCTTAAGGCTTCTTACTGTATGATCAAATGATTGAAAGCACTGAATTGGATGCTTGCACTCTGTTGTATACCAACTCCATGCTTTGTTAGGTTTGCAACATTTCTATTTGAGTGCAATTGTTGAGCTTCAAACTGATCTTCTCTTCGAGGAAAATGGAAGAGGATACCCCTCCCAAGTTAGATTAGTAATAAGATAAATAGAAAAAGGATTCCAATAGGTTTTAAACTACAATGCATTATAACCATAAAAAAGCATAAGGATGCAATATAAAATTATGGTGATCTCCATCCTTTTGTTGCGTCAACATGACATGTGAAAACCATTTGGATTGATTGAAATTCCTGCATAAGTGACTATTTCTCGCTTTCTAGATTGCCCATGCTAACCCAAGAATGTAATTTCGGAATGTGACATTTACCTGGTAGTGCTGCTTGTAACAGGGTCATCTAGAACTTGAACAAGATATGATGCCTACTTGCTCGTGTCAAAACTCAATCTTAGATTGAGAGATGATGCAAAATCTACTTGTTCTAATTTGAAGGTTATCAACTGGTAGTGTGTCTGAACATGACAAAAAGGGTGAATTGTTGTTAAATTTTGTGGTTTTATCTTATCTGCACTTCAACACAAGCATAGCGATTTTGTAAGATAGAAGAAGCGCACTGGGATCTTTCTGAAATGAATGCAATCCAAAGATTGGCCTTCTCACATTTTGGCACCTTCTTTATAGGTCGCCATCATATTTCGGTTTCTATTATATTATGCTGGGCCTCCTTTCCCTCTCAAAAAAGGTCAGCTGTGTGTAGTGTTCTTGTTTAAAATGGTCAAGCCAATGACATTTGTATTATTATCTCTCTTCCTGGAAGAATGATCATTAACTGTTTGATTGGATGACTTGAAAAATTATGTGTTTGGACTTAGTATCTGGTGCATATTGACTTCTAGTGCTTTTATAGTACTTTGACATTGTTCCTGATACTCTACATTTTGTTACTGGGAAGATGATTGATTCAGGATTCAGGGAATTTCTTCAGCACCGTAAGATCCGTTTAAGAACGAAATGCCTCTATGCTATAGTAGACGACTTCATCACTAAACAACTTCCTCACAATGTAACATGGATATTGAGTCTACTGTATGCTGTGGAGCATAAAGCTGATCAAGCATTGGCTGCTACTCAAGGTTCAAAAGCACGAGGTCATTTCCTTCTGTTAATTGAGTGTCTAAAATTTTCCTTTGAATAAGTATAGTTTTTTACACAGGTGAGCTCGCACATGCGATGCGATTTTTAGCTTCTGTTGTCTCACAAAGCTTTTTAGCATTTGGAGACATTATTGAGTTGCATAAGAAGTATCTTGAACTCTCTGGTGGAATAAACAGGATTTTTGAGTTAGATGAACTTCTTGAAGCTGCCCAAAGTGGTAAGTGCTGAGCAGTATTATAGCTATAAATTTTCTCCTCGACTCAATTAATATTTGTTTCTGATTACAATCCTTTGATTTATCTGTTTTTTTGTCCTAATTAGAAGTTATTTTCTAGTACCTGTTGATTTATGCCATATCTCCAGCATATGGCAATCATGGCTGTGGTGTAACTTTTCCTCTGATGCAAAAACATAGGTTGGTTAGGTCATACTGGTGTCAACCTGTATTAGGTATTGAATGATTCATGTCAGCACAACACCAATGCAGTACCATTCAGACTTGTTAGAATTGTGATATGAGACATTGGCTTGATTGGTATGTCTTGTTAGTCACTGTCTTGATGATGTTTTTTTTTGTTACAACCCGAAGGGGTCAATTCCTATATGGATCGATTCCTTGCTCATGACAATATTCATGATTGCATCATAACCGCAAAATAGTAACACCACCAAAAGAACATTCAATCTAAAATAATAATAAATGATGGAATGCTAATTAATAAATTGAAAATATGTTGATACATCTATCTTGACTCGTGTTGGCAACAAATGAACTCATGCTGACAAAAAAGAATATGCACTATAAAAAACTAAATTAAAAAATAATATAGGCATTGCACAACATGAAAATGAAATGACACTAAATCCTTCTCCAATATAGTCACTGGGATATGATCTAATCTGGAGCAGAGAATCCAACCTCAAGTGGTCACCTCATGTCTGTAAAGTTTTAACTAAAAGGAAGCGGGGCTTGAGCACACAAGTGCAAAGTGGACTAAGAGAGGATGTGCATGATATAATATCTCATAAACAAAAAAAAAAAAAAAAATCAATGTCTTATACATGAGAAATCTCATATCGTGTTGGGTGAAGCATTTGAAATGGTATCGTTGCAATAAATCACCGAAACTCAATATCTCACTCAGCATCAAGGTTCAAAATCTCGAGCCGTACCATAGTTTTGGTTTTGACGGGAAAGATGCTATTTTAGTATCACGCTGACGCTCTGATACATAATGTCGGTGTTATATTAGAGGTTGAAGGAGGAAGGAAATGAAACAAAGGAATAAGACATTATCTGCGCTAAGTAGTATCGAGTTTTGGTAATTTATTGAATGATATGTTTCGACAGTTTCACCCAGCATTATACAAGATTTAAAACCATGATCGGCACAAAGAATGTCTCCTTCCTATGTTTCATCTCTTTCCTTCTTCAACTCCAATTCATTATTGGCACCATGCATTGAAACATCAGCATGATACCAAAACAATATCGTTCCTATCAAAGATCGAAATTTCATCACTGTTCAAGATTTTGAACCTTGGTCTTAAATGAATTTCATTTTTTCTTAGCTTCAAATAATCACTTGTATCTTATTTCTTGTTATTTTCTCTTTAATTTCACTTTGTTCTCATGTTTTCTCTTTTATACTCTTACCGATTATTCCTTTTTTTTATCATATAGAAGATTGAATGATCCGCAATTCGTTCAATAAGGAATGAATAAAGGCCCATATAATATTTCATATGGAAGGGTAAACGCCCCATAATCCACATAGTAAGGAATAATTCAAATCCACCCTGTAAGGAATGGTTGAAGGCCACATAAAATGCAAATGGATCCAAGGTTCCTTTGGAATATAGAGCTCAGGCTCACAACATGTAATCACCAATTGTTCTCTTAATTCGATATAAGTTATGCTAATGTCACCAAGTTGAACATTTTTGTGTCTACATGGAAAGGTTTAAAATTATTAGAGGTAGATAGATATAGATATAAGGATCAATACGACTGAAAGATAAGTAGCAACAGACAAAGCAAGAGTAGCTTTTGAAAACAATGTCTTCAGTGTGTATCGCCCGAGTGCATAATATACCCACATAAGACAAAATAAAGGAAAAGAAATTAATTTTTAATTCTCTTATTTAATCCCACTACATTTTTATCTATTTCTCATTTCATATTTGAGCAACATGGTTGATAATCCCTTTTGAAAACATCATTATAGTTATCTCATATCATCCATTCTATATAGTTAATGATGCACAAGATATATTTAAAGAAACAAGTAGGAAACACCCATATGAACAAAGGCAGATTTGTACTTGTTCTCCCCAAGAAACTTTAAGCTGCTTTAACTGGTGGTTCTACATGGATACACCAAAAGAAACACATTACTTTCTAACCATAATATAAAAGATTAAAGCAAGAAAAAAAAGCTATGAATACAATGCTGATCTTATATGCATTTTGAATAAGAGAAACGTACATAAAGAGGGAGTGTTGACTCTATACAAAACTCTATACAAAGTGTAGGCAACTATACTACACTAGATCGCATAAGAAAAAGAATTATCCCAGTAAACAACATACAAATTAGGAGAGGCCTCTTTGTTTGCTTCCCTAAATGAAAAACGATAACACCAATACCAACTATTACTTGAATTAAATGGAACAAAATATCACCCTAAAGGCATAAGCAAATAATATCAAGCATGGGACAGATTTGTACCTTGTCGATTATCTTTAATACGTTCACACACGAAAACATGTTTGGCTCCCAATTGAAAAGAATACCTGCTATGTTTCTAACGCCGGGCAGGATAGGGATTATTATCCTGCGGGCTATTGAATCCGTTGATTTGCTCACGAATACCAGATTCAACCTTCTAAAACCTTCTAAAACCTGTTGATTCGAAAAGGAATACCAGAAAGTAGGAAAATAACGGCACTGTCGAAAATATTATTCAACCAAATTCTTCGTTTTTTTACAAGAGCCCTAACACTTGTTTAAATAACCTAAGAAATAAAAAAAAGTCGCAACGGATAAAAGAAAAAGTAAAAGAAAATTCAACCTAAAAAAGGAGATAAAATCTAAACTAAATTTTAGAAAAGAAAACTAATTCTAAAAAAGTAAAAGAAAACTTATCCTTAAAAAAGGAGATAAAATCTAAACTAATTTTAGAAAGAAAAATTAATCCTAAAAATTTTAAATAAATAAAGGAAAAAAAATTAAAAGACCAAATCTAAGATTTTGACGACCCAATTGGCCGATTCAATCTTATCTGGACTTTGAATAGAGTGCAACCATATTAGAAGACCACAAGCTAATCATCTTCCTTGTAAGTAGCCTCGATCGTCCTTCTTCAAGACCCAAAAGAGAGATTTGTAGCATCGTTTTATCCTCGTCACAGCTCGAATAGGAACATAGCCATATCGGATGATATAAATTGGTCATGCTATTAGATGCTCCTATATCAGGATCAAAATCAGCAATCATCTGAATCATACTTAGAAAATTTCCACTATTATGATCATTAAGTTTTTCATTACTTACATGAAATGTCAAATTACTATTAGCAAGAGTTTTTACACCACTAATAATTCTCTTCAAAACATCTCTCCAAAATTTTTTTCTCTCTCAATGACTTTTTGATTAGAAGAATCAATTGTTAGTTTTTATCTCAACCTTATTTCTGCTTCCATCCAGTTCGTTAAGCTATTTATATGATCAGTGCTTCTTTGATTCTCTTTATCCTTCTTCTAAGGGTACACTAGCATGATCTATCAAGTTTTTCTCCATTAGACAAAAATCGACTATAATGTCTATCATTGAAGCTTCTACCATGGTCATTAACCGGACACACGATATCCATAACTCTTTTTAGACCTCTCTCTGTTAACAAATCAATTTTTCTTTGAGACGTATTATTCTCCTAATTTCCTGGATCAAATAAATCATCTAATTATTTGCAACTCATATCTATATTTTTTCAAATTTTCAATATCATTTGCATCCTCCATTCCATTATTATTATTTTCTTCAATTTTAGTCCATTCATGATTATTATTTACTTGAATACTATTATTCAAAACTATATTCTCAGTTAAAATTTTATTAGCAACTATATTCTCAAGATTCAAATTTTGATCTAAATTTGTAATAATAGTTAAGTCTTCAACTATGGAAACTACAGGTTTTATGTACCTTTCCATAGATCCAGTGAGCGATTTTGTAAGAATTTCTTATCTTTCTTCCTTTTTCCTCTTTGAACTTCTAGATTCAAATTTTATTTTTTCCATCATAATTCACAATACAAATGTAACAAAACAAAAATAAAATATAATTTAAATACTAACAAATATATATCTAGGATTTTCAAATTAATCGATGATAAGATAATGCATTAAGCAGTTTTGATGCAGGAAACATTCTGGATTATCACTTTAATAATTGCAATAAACAAATTACTTTTAGAATACTAATTATTGAATATCCATCCATCCATCGAGCATACTCAAATAATAATTAACCACAATTAAGCATACTCAAGTAATGATTAACCACAATTATATATAGATGCACATCAGTAAATTAAATTTAAATTACCAATCCACACGATTTTTGGTGTCGACTATTTAATTTAATTTTTTTTTTTTTTTTGTTGTGAGGCCAGAAAAGTATATGGTAGCCTCCTATTTTGAGTGTGCATTCTTCTTGTCCCATCTTCGCCATAAAGTGTTACTGCCTCACACTTAAATCCTCTTCTTTCTACCAATTTCTAACAATTTCTAAATATTTCAAAGGTGATCTCTTTAATAAATTTCAAAACTAAGTCTTAAAAAAAAAGTGATTTCAGCAAAAACCGAGAAGAATGAGTCAAGTGTAGCAAGTTTGCAACTTTCTTGAAACATACAAAAAAGGCATTTACCTCTAGATTTTTCCTTTTTTTCGATTTAAAAGTTAGAGCTAGGATAGAAAACGGTTGATTGGGAACTGAGAAGATAAAAGAAACTTCAGAATATTGTGGGGTTATTTTTATTATCAATTGATTTAAGTGTTAGGTGAGCTAAAAAATAAATAAATAAAAGATTGGCCCCTTATCAAATTTATAGAAAGCCTTAATAATATAAAGGCCCATAAAATAGGGAGGCCCTAAGCAGCTGCCTCCTCCTAAAGGCAGCCCTGCAAACAGATGATATAGTATTCGTCTTGATATAATAATACTGTACGAGCCATTGAGCTTAAATTCAAACCATTTAAGCTTAAATTGAACTCAACCAATTGAAGTTCCAAACGAATCCAACCCTAACCTGAATCATAATTCGATTTTACCCGTCCTTTGATTAAATGCTTATTTTTCAGAGGCTCTGATCCAATTTATAATACCAAATAAATTATTTTTTTTATTTATTTTAAAAGAGAATACTTTGACTTCACTTATTTTATGAAAAATATTGTTTGTAATTTTTTTGTTTATTTTTCTTACTATATAGTGCCGATAGAATTGTGGCCAATGAAAGTACTTTTTAGTTACATGGAATATGTTCTTTTACTAATAGACAATATTTTTACATAACATCTCTACGGTGGCTTTATTTTATATAAAGCAGCTTCAAAATAGTGATGTTTTGTGCAAAATAACTTTAAAATGATGTTATTCTATGGGAAAAAGCTTTGAGGCCATTTTGTATAGAAAAATTATAAGCGAGTTTCTTTTTGACCGTTAGGCGTGTTAGAAGGGATTGAATAGTGTGTTTCACTTTCACACTTGATTCATTGTGTTCTTTTGTTTTATCAGTTTAGTAGCAGAATAACTTAATGAAAGAACGACAATAATTAAGGACTTACACGCCGGGTTTTTACTTGGTTTCTAACCTTCAAACCTTTCGGATTAGGATTCCAAGGCTTATGTATAGGAGGCGTCTATCCACTAATGTTCTCCTTTCTGATTATCTTCCGTAGGCAAAAAAACCTTCTTACAAGTTATAATTACAAACACAAGTATTAATCTTAAAGAATAAGCATTTATAATAAATCAAACCAAGCAAGTTGACAGTCGGTCTAGAAGTCATGAGTGTCACACACTTCTCCTAGTGCTTCCCCAGTCACACGAGCAGAGCCTTAAAATATTTTCTGAGCACAGAAGAAGAGGATGGAGAATTAAGTTGACATCTTAAGCACTACTCTTGAGGTTTTTCATAGAGTTTTTCTAGTCGACCTTAAAACCCTGCTTGGTTGACCAAACCAAGTCAAACACGATCCCATGATCAAGTTCTTCGCGATATGGACCGAGTGACATGATCTTTATAGGTTGATCGAAACCTTTCTAGTCGACTGAACCATATCAGTCACTCAAAACAAACTTGAACTCGAGTTTGGTTGCGATGTCATCCAATCGATCGGACAGGTTTAGGTCCTCTGATTGTGCCTGGTTGCATTCGTATGTTCTACAATCTTGCTTCCGACTTCAATTTCCTACAAGACATGCATACAAAGACACAAACAAACAACCTAAATTTTGTAATTCTATCTGACATACTAAGCTTACCTCTTGCTCGGAGTTTACTCCTTCAATACTTTTTGTAGGATCCAATATTACGATAGAGGGGGGTGAATATCGTTCGCAAAAACACGATCAGAATAAGACACAGCGGAAATGCAAATGACACAGTTGATTTACTTTGTTCGGATCCGACTTCGACTCCTACTCGAAGGCCCGCACCTGGGTGCTTCGTTGGGCAATTCTATAAGCTCGAAAATATTACAGA
>JBAMIE010000055.1:2613908-2632899 GCA_037177295.1 Kaempferia parviflora | reverse complement strand
GATAAGAGGGGTATTTTTGATATAATAAAATTTGGGTTGTAATGTAATCTGGATTACATAGGTTTTACTTTGTAATCTAGATTACAAAAGTTTAATACACTTTTGTAATCTGCATTACATTACATTACGGGACTAAGTTAATACCAAGCAAAGTAATCAGCCTCATAATGTAATCTCGATTACATTACATGACAGATTACATGGTACCAAATGTATCCAAAATCTTGAATCTGCCCAGGGAAATAAGTTTGGATTGTAAATAAAGTAAGACTGCGTACAATAAATTATTCTCTGTCCGTATTGACGGAAATTTTATGCACATACTGCCTTTTACTCGTGAACATGAGCACACGAGCATGCCACAAACTCATGACCAGCCATCACTGATAGGAGCGTGTGGACATAAGAGGGAGGAAAGAGTCCTTTTCTACCTATTTTAACCGGATATAATTTAACCAAAAATCAATTCATTGATAGTTATCAATTTATCGTTCAGATAATTCTTTACTATCAATATTCAGTAAATGAAAAAAAAAAAATTTAATTTTCATGCAATCTCGTTCCATCATTTGGACTTAGATAGATAGGAAGCAATTGAGAATTTAAGACATAAAAAGGTATGTAAAAAATATATTTAATTAATTATAAAATAAACATTTATTTTACATTTTATTATAAAACTATTTCATATTTGGATTGCAAATCATTTTAAATATTTTAATCCTGAATTAATGTACTTCAAAACTCAAAATAGAATGACTTGTTTTTATTTGTTTTTAACATAAGTTAATTTAAGAACATATTTACTGAGCTTCCACGGTCACATTTCGACATTGTTTTTTATTTTTCTTCTTTTGAAATTTGAACTGCAAAAGAGCTGGAGACACAAGTTTTTTTTTTTTTTTTTTTGTTGATAATCGAAATGTCCGAACTTCACCCCACTAATCTTAGAAGTAGACGATCTTTGAAATGCAACTTATACGCATTCAAAAATTAATTCTAAAATTGTCCCACTAAAATTTGAACTTTGATCCTTTTATTTGCCCTTTGAATATTTTGCCACTACATCACAAATATTTATTAAGTATAATATGATCTTAAAAGTGTTGCTTATCAAATTTGATAGAAACAAGTATCTAATTGAAAGCTATCGAACGAACATGATCTATGCAAGAAGTTCATTGTGATCTAGTTGATTAATGAAGATGAACAGATTAAGCCAACTCATCAAACTTAACAAGGCTTATTTAGTTTGATCTAGTTGAATCCAACTTCGATTGATCTTGATTTGCGACATTCCAAATCTACAAATCGGGTTCTTTTTAACCATACACAAAAAGAATAGTTAAATCCACAGAGTTCACTTACAAAAGAACCTAAAAGTTTGTAGCCAACAACCAATTAAAATAAAAAAGAAAAAGACACTGAACTCTACTTTCAGCAAGCACACTTTGAATTATCTATTTATTAAAAAAAGATTAAACTAAATTGAAATTTAGATCACGAATTTTGGATATGATCCAATTCATTCAGTTTAATTCACATAGTACAAACTGTATTACTTATGCAAGAGACAAACAAATGACATACTAAAACTGATACAGTATAGGTGTTTCCATTATATGTATACTTGCATTCTAAATGACTGATAATGAAAACATTAAACAGTGACAGCCTCAATAGAATGAGCTATATGTTTTAACGAGACGACAACCAAAACTTATCTACAGCTTCAAGCAATCTTTCCCGTCATTTCGTATCACACATCATTTAAATGGCTAGTTTTTTTTTTTTTTTTTTTTTTTTTCAGGTGGTTTCTTTGAGAATCTAGTTTCATTTCAGAATGAATAGGAGCTGGGAATGGACAGGCAATTTACACAAAATTGCAGGAGATACAGCAAAAACATTTTATCCTTTTTTCACGCAAGAAAATTGGACCACCACCTTCATCCTGAAACCAAAAATAAAGGTGAGTTGAGCTCTGGGAACTTAGCTATTCAATTTTATGTAGGACCGAAATTAAGATCCCCTCTTGAATGAAAATGGATGATAATGCAAAAGGAAATAAGCCTCCAAATATGCTTCAAAGTGATTTTTCATGCAATTATAAGGTTGTACATGCTTATTATTTGCATATTCATTTTAAACTAACTAAATGAGAAAATGAATGAGAAGACAGAAAAAAGAAGCCTTCACTTACTGCATCTCTTAAAAATGCAGGAACTGGCTATGATGCTGTAGATACTGGAAGCATGGTCATTGAGGGTAAACGCGTTGGAGCTGGCGAAGTGATCTCCTCAATTCTGACCGGATTCTGAGGAATCTCCAACAACTTGGACACTGCAAATACTGGTATTCTTTGGCTATTAGAAGGATTTGAGAAACTGCGGTTCATTTGTCCAAGAGATTTTGGCAGTGGATGTACACTACTTGGACGAGATGACATCATATTATTTTTTGCTCTAGAGACCAAGGGACCAGAATAGCCAACGAAACAGGATGGCCCTGTTGCCTTCTCCGAACTAATTGGTGGCCTAGGAAGCTCGTGAACCTCAATGATTTTAAGAGATGTTACAGGAGGCAAGATTCCGGAAGCCACATTTGGAGATATAGATGATTTAGGTTTTGGCATCTGATGAGACGCCAAAGAGATTGGATGAGGAAATTCCGTTGAGTGTCTATATTGAGGGGAAACAATGGGTCTGTTAGAGAATGACTGGTTTGTTAAAGGGCCAGAGAAGAAGGCATGTTGGTTCAACTTATTAGCAGCATATGCTTCATGTCTATTAAATGTTGGACCTGATGGCTTCTCTGAGAAATCAGATGGCATCCGGATGGGCCCACTATAAATTCTGTTCCCTGTAGTTGTTGAATTCCTTGATGACTTTGTTGTGCCGGAAAAGTCACTTTTCTTCGGTGACTGACTAGCCTTTGTTTCTAGGGGAGTAGTATGAGGACTTGGATGGGCAGCAGTAGTATGAGGACTTGGATTTCTATCATTTGGTGCAGGTGTTTCTAGAGAGGGAGCGGGAGCAGTATGAGGACTTGAATTTCTATCATTTGGTGTAGGTGTTTCTAGAGAGGGAGCAGTATGATGACTTAGATTTAGGTTCCTATCATTATGTGGCGTGGGTAAAACACAAGCGTGAAACTTCCTCACTGCAGGCAATGTTTCTATCTTCTCAGTTGAATCAAGCTTCTTATTAGCAAAAATGGGTGCTGATTGGCTGATATATGTCCTCAAATTGGATTTGTGCATGCCAGATTGGCTTTTGCAAGTCTTTTCCTGCATGAAATGAAATAAAAGAGAAAATCAAAAACATTAACTAACCAAGCATGCTATAATATGAAATGATTCAGAAAGAAATATTTCAGATTTGTGAGGAAGTAAAGAAAAGATGGAAGAAACATGCAATTACAGTACATATAAGAATCTAAAATCAACAGGTAAAGCTAACCTACCTGATTGTATTTATCTCCAAAGCCAGATGTAATTAAATATGGCAATGATCAATATATCATTGAATGCTCCACCATGGCAAAATGGATGCATATTTGGTAGTGAAAATAACTATTACAAACTAATTTCTTATTTTCAAAATTTCAACATATTATTTTCAAATATCAGCACAGATCCAGATGGATTAGTTGATTTCTAAATTATGAAATCATATAAATAGAAAGGTATCCATGTTACTGTCATGCCAAGCATAACATGTCACTTAAATGGATAAAAGGTGTAAGGATCCTTGTGGTGCCTTTGTAAAGTGAACTGTACTGTACGAGGAACATGGATTGCTGGGCAATTAGGAAGCTATGGTAATTAGTTAAAAGAACAAGATGGACAATAAATGCTTGTATTGGCAAATAAGGTGGTACAGACATATTTGGAAGACAAGTAAATGTTTTACTAAATGTTGTGACTCAACTTCGATTAACAAAATGAGAAGAGGCAGAAGGAAACACAAAATGATCTAACTGTAACAACTAAAACCGAATCAACTTTCTGATTAGGTCTAGGTATATTGCTCAGCTCGAAGTAATAGATCAAAGAAGCAATCCCTGAATAATTAGAGATTTCAGCTGACTATTGTTATCATGTGTCAAAACTTATATTTGACAATTATCCAAAATGGTTCTGAAGTTTTCTGTGAATCAATGTTGTTATCCAATCAGGCTATACTTCAATAGTGTGTGGGATGGATCTTCATCTTTAAATTCAAGATTTCTCAAACTCTGCAAGTGAGTGTTTATTTCTATAAAGTACATGGTGCTTTGCCTAAACTCTTGATGCCAGTTTTCAGGACATAGATATGTAGCATTAGGTGTGAAGCGAAAAATGTAAAAAGAGAGAAATCAGTTGACTCCATCTTGATTTACTTCTATATCGATTGTCTATTCTAACTGACAGTTAAAATCACAAGCAAGTTTGTAATTGTTCCTCCATGTGATTTTATTGATTGGCAGTGATATACTGCATCAAATCTTATTTCCACGGTAGCTGTTTTAGGCAACACTAGTTCACATCAACTTCATAGAAATCACTAATAAAACATATTGCTGTAGATGCTCGTTTTGTTTGAAAATGTCTGTGAGTGTAGTTAAGTACAATATAAATTATGAAAAAAAAGATAATATATATGCACATTGTATTAAAATACCATACCTCTATACAGTTTCCAGATATATAAACAACATTGTGTTCTTGGAAACTTCTTTGACAATCAAAACTTAATCCCTCATCATCATTGCTATAAGTGTCATCATCATTGTCTGAGCCATCATCATCTTCAAGATCACTGACACTGTAATCAATGTGATGTCGGTCAGCAACTGCTTTAACTTGTGATTCAACCATTTCAAGGACTTTAAGTCCGTTCCTGAAGAAACTTAGCTGAAATCCGAAAAGGGGAGAATTAAGGATAACATTTGATGAAGCAATAGCATATTCCTAGTGCATGAATGAGAAGTCAATAGTACCTGAGCAGCATGATGGCGAGTAGCCTGAGTCAAAAGACTTTGAAATTGACCTTTCTTTAATGATTTTATCCGAAAGACAAACCGAGCTGCTTCGTCTTCATAATTAGCCTTAGCTTCAAGCAATTCCTTTGTAGAGGTTTTTTCTTGGAAATGACATGACCTCCCTTTTCCTCCACTTGCCACTGCTATGTTTCTATAAGTCTCTCTGAAGAGCAAATCCAAATTAAGAACTAAATGTTTAACATGAATGGAAACAAAATGGTAAGTTTGAAACAATTTTATACCTTCTATCATCGCATGAGTGTTTCATTTCCTGCAGAAGAAAAGAATTATCAACTAAATAGTATAATTAAACTTTTAAATTTGGAACTCATTTCTGGGGCAATATGAAATACCAACAAGAGAAGTTCTTAGCATCATCTCATATTAATTTATCATTCATTTGCTAAATTTACCATCTGGAGTTCTTATACCCAACTGATCTCTTTATCTCTAGATTCTATTGTTCATCTACCATTTTCAAAATTAATCACTCTTAACTATGATCCTTTACAAAGGGTTTTCAACAAGGAAATCACACATTCATATGGCAATCACAAGTATGACAAATTAGAATGAATACCCTACATCAACATCATTATAATTCATTGTTCAAGTGGTGACAACGTAAAATCATATTATATGCAGAAAGTGTTTGGTCATCTTTAAACTGGTCGTTTTCACAAGGATTGTATTGGAAAAAGTCCAATCTGGGTCACCCTAAGCATCATTGTATGATGACTAGTGACCAATCCAGTCTCAGCCAAAGCACATCCGAGATGTGGCCAATGCCCAAGAATTTCTGACTTGAAGATCATACACATGCTGATGTCTTCCAATTAAAAGAAAAGTAAAAAAGTAGCACACCTCTACATTTTCAATCTCACCAAGAAGGGACCTTGATGGCTTATCCATCGTATGCAAGATATGAGAGCGCTGCAAAACAAATAACATTATTCATCGCATTAACATCGAAGCATCCAGTAGTGAACAATTTTGATACATTTATATCACAGCATAGAAGACTCACATAAGAATCAAAATGTTTCTGCAGCTCAAACTGTGCTTTTCCCATCATCATCAAAGCCCTACCTGTAATCAAAGTGGATCTGGTAGATCAAAATCTTGAATAAGCTAGAGGAATGATATATATATATTAGTGAAACATACTTTAATTCATATATATTTGTATACCTAGTAGCTAATCCTCGTTCTGGAATAAAAAGATTGTTACGATGGTATCTAAATCAGGTTATTAACCTTCAGGTTGAATGCAATCCATTTTACACATATCTCAATTATAGAAGACTAAGCATATCCATTATAAATAAAGTAAGAATGGTAGAGTTGAATTTAGAAACATAAGAGTAAAGAATCCATAGTAAAGGCAATAAAGTCAAGAAGAAATAACCAGGATCACATCATCTTCTGCTGAACTATCATAGTATCATAATAACAGTTCAACATATCATGCGCCTTCATTGATATTGCTTTAAGTCGGACCATTGACTTTTAAGATAGTGGCTATTGAAGTGGTGTATGGGAAAAAGAAAAGATGGAGCTGCTCACCACTGTCTTCATCATCATTCAGTGCAGTTTTCTGAAGTAAACATGTGCCCAGTTCCTCCAGTGCCTCAGAGAATTCTGAAACAAAACAGAACTTATGACTAGGTTAATATAACAGTAAATTATATTCATCTTCTTAATACAAGAGTTCTCCTTTCATGAATGCTACCATATACATACAGTAGTATAACACATGTATGGTTTTAAGCTTTCAAAGAAACTTCTGCAGTTCAACAACAACAACCAACCCATTCCTGCCCTTTTGTGTAAAAATGGCTATCTCTTTGTTTTCTCCTCTCAAAATTTATTAGCTGGATTAGGACTACCATTTTCATCAAACTTTATGCTACTGTAGTCTTGCTTAAACCTCAACTAGTAATGAATAAGGCAATAATCACACACATCGGCCTCAAACTATGATATGTTATAATCTTGTTCCAGAATCTCATAAGAACCTAAATTGCAAATAAACAAGCATAGTTAAAATATATCATTCCACAGATCACAAACTAATATCTGTTCTGAACCAGAATAGACCATGGAGAAGTACCATGTGCATTATTTGCAGTTGTTGCTGCTGCAGAGAGTAAACTATCATAGCAGCTTCGCATCTCATGCATATCCTGCCAACAGAGAACATCAGGTTACCAACTTTTAATGGTTACAATCACATGGTAAAGAATGGGAGTTATTTCAGCTTAGATTATTTTCTATTACAGTAATTTTTTCAGTTATTACAATTTGCAACATTGTAATCATCAACCTAATCACACTTTATATATACTTTACTACAGTTTCATCTACTTTCCCCGTCAAAAGTCTAGAATAAATTTCAAGGTAGAAAATTATGGTTTAATGACAATGTAACGCTACCCAAATTGTCGAGACCCAAAAGCCTGATGTCTTTATAGCACTAATACACCTTTATTCAAACGCTACTTGTAGGTGAAAAATCAGAGAATGTTGGAGTAGATATCAGGAGTTAAGCCATCTACTATTCAAAAGCAAATCCTTTAACCGAAAACTGAAAATAAAATTCTAAAAGTTTCTAACAAAAAAAAAGGAAAAAAATTGCAGAAAAAGGAACACTTTGCAGGGAATCGAAGTGAAAAATCACAAAATTTCCCCGCTTAGCAAAAGGACAGCAAAATAAAAATAAAAAATAAAAAGACAAAAATCTTCAAAGCATATTCGGTCGAAACCCAAACGAAAAGGCCCGAACACTCACCTGCGTGGCCTGGATCAGCTCGTCCGTCTTCGTTAAGGGCCGACGCTGCTGCTTCACCTCCTCCACCTTGTTGAGCTTCATCCCTCGAAACATCCTCAGCGGCGACTTCATCTTCCGCCCCCTATATCCTCTCCCAAACCCTCAAAACCGAGCGCAAATCCTCAAACTTTTCTATCGAAATCGGCAATTAGTCCCAGATTGCAGAAGGAACGACAAGAGGAAGATCCTTTTTCGCAGCGAAAGAAGAAACCTGACTCCTTGGCTATTCCAACGCGTCGGAAGTGGAAATTGGAATGGCAGATTGGAAGAGGGTTCAAAGACTCGATTGTTTATTTATTTTCTTGTTCATCAGGCGGCAGTCAAAACGAAAATGAGGTAGACGTTTTTTTGTCGTAAATAATTTTTAAATATTATATATAAAAAAATCTACCATGAACCATATTAGCAAATATACCCAATAAATATGATATTTTTCCGTTAGATGATTATGGTTTTTGTCTTTTTCGTTCTAATTATTTGTTATTATTATTTTTAACTCCAATTTCGATTTTGGTTCAACACACTGCTACGAGGTCAAAAAGGTGTTAATTAAAGCATGAAAGTCAAATGTAGGTGTTCAAATCAGTAATAAAAAGAATCAATAAATTGAATTAATAGGTGCTACTCGACAAATTAATTCTAGAGGTAATGAATCTTTCTTATGGGAATTTCCTATCTACCTCTAATGGTAAATTTAAGAAGGGTAGTAGTAAATATCTCTCCTATATTTTAACTAATAGTTAGTAACTATCTATGATTTATCTCCTCCGTGTTGATCTAGGAATGTGTTGGTAAAGGCGTTGGGGGCAAGCGAATCACCTTTTGCCACAAGAAGTGTAGTAGTTAAACGTTGATAGTGACTCTCATAGTATTCACCGTCCCTATAAAATCGTTCCAGTGTCTTACAAAATAGTAACGACAATTTTTCTTAGTTATAGTCTCTCCACACCAGGCCTGTAGTTTTTCTTGATAAGAATGAATGTTTGATATTATATTTACCTTTCTCTTACTCAACTCTATCGGATCTTATTCATTTCTTAGATTGTAATGAGTCCAAATGTACCATCAAGACCAAGGTGATCCTCGTCTCCCCACCACTAAATGCTGATTTTTAGAGAACAGTACCAACCGCGGTGCTAGTGTAATTAAGTTATGATGCTAATTTTTAAAAATTAATACATTGTTGCATGCAAATAAGTTAAGAAAAGTGAAAAAAATAAACGGAGGAAAAAGTTAGTTACATGCAAAGGATTGGGTAAAGAAATTAAAAAGTTAGTTTTAACACGAGGGGCATGAGAAGGTCAACTAAATCAGTGTGCTTTAATCATTCTCAAATATGGTGCGTGGTTTGAAAAATTCCTGTTGTTTTGGGTGGTGTGATGGTTAAAATATGATAGATTGTCACATGAAGTCTTAGGTTGAAATTTAGCACGCCTGAGCATATATCTCCCTCGTGCTTTAACCATTTGCATTAATTGCCAGTTACTGTGATTTATTTCCTCCGTATTGACTTAGGAACGAATTGACGGAGACCGGAGCGAACGAATCCCCTTTTATCATATGATTTGAAAAATTACTAAATCTGTGTGCGCCAATTTCTAAGTTGTCTTTGAGAATATTTTTTTTATTTTTTTATGTGTAATCACTCAAAGAGGTATTTTAAATTATAAATAAATTTTAAAATTATTTGTATTTGTTTCATAAGACATAATCGAGTTAGTACTCATGAGTAGAATTATCATATTTGAATAACATTCAAATCCTCATTCTATCAGGGAATAAGTTTCCCTATCGTGAGAGGTGTCTAGGATTATCATTATTACCTTTTTACCATTAAGTGCATAAGTGTATCTCTTACTATATGTGATATTGGATATTACTCTAAAACTACCTAATTGAACCCACAATCTTAAACTAAACACTTGTTTCTAAGCCTCAATTTTAAAGAATTCAACGTGTATCTATTTTACTAAGAAAATCTATAAATATGAGGTAAAAAATAGGACAAGCTAATCTTTTAATCATCTTATATTCATCTCTAAAAAACTTCACTTATATCCCCTCTTCGAATGTAAAAATCTCTAAGAAAGAAAAGCTCTATATACGAGCAAGATAATTTCCCATAACCTTTAAGCATATTTAAGGTGTCTCTTAAGCTCGGTAAATTTACTTATCATGTTTAATTTATATATTTTTCTTATAATATAGGTATTAAGACTACTAAATTATTTCTGAAAGTGAACAATTCTCTCCCGATTCCCATAAATCCGGTAGTTCAGATCCTCTGTCTCAATATCACTGTGTCCCTATGTTCCCTTGTCGATCGGACGGACCAAATCACATCTCAAAGATGATGTGCACATCACAAGCATATTGCACATATCTCGATGATGTTATAGCCGTCCGATCGACAAGGGGACACGAAGATACGGTGATATTGGGACAGAAGATTCGAACTATAAATCCGGAAGTATTGTGATAGTGCGCTAGCAACGGACTCTCCACAATTAAACCGTGGTCCGTTACCATGGCCGCTCTACTAAATGAGATTGATCGATACCATATAAGTAATCGTACTTCATGCTGCTATTGACTATTGACTATTGACTAGCTTGATTATTTTTTTATAATTTAGATATTAATTAACTAAACTGATTAATTCTGAGGCCGTCCGACAATAGATTGAATTTTACGTTTCATGGATCGGTGGTTTTCTTTGACTGTGATTCGTAGTTGACCAATTTAATGGGTGCAAATTTCTTTCTTTTATTTTTGAGAAAATTTGGGCTGATTAATAAAGATTGTTTTTACTGAAATTGATCGGGGAAGTGAAAATTTTAAAGATTAATTTAAGTGTGATATATATCATATATGAATAAACGTCTCTACGATGAGATTTCATATACACAGTCAGTCAATCCACTTATTACATGTTACCGTTGACCTGCATCCAAAAATCGAACTTACAAATTTATCAATTATGAATTAGACGATTTAATCATTTAGTTAATACATTATATATTATAAACAAATAAATTATAATTAGAAGATCAATAAATAAATTTCAATTCAAATACAACCGGCCTTCAGTTCTCTGGATCAAGTTGGTATTCTTAAAAGTTTAAAGAGCGTTTTGCAAAAGTGGGCTAGTGGAAGATCTTGATTTGAGATTGCTCGTCGTGATCAACGATCAACTGATGAGACCGGGAACTTGGACCGTTGACTGGAATCCAACTTCACCTGGTCAGACAGACACGTGGTGGTCAAGGCAGCTCCGGGACTAGTCTACTCGTGTTCGTTCACTCCGGTCACCGTATCCAATTTGATTAATGTTGGGTTAAGGCCGTGATATCAGGTTTGGTTAGATCTGCCTAAATCGATTAAGATAGCTCCTGGGGTGCGACCTGCTCAACTCGTATCCTCTAATATGGTCCTCCACACTGGCGGAGCCCGGTTGTGAGCTATCCGGGCTGGGCTGTAGCAATTGGCGGTGACAAAGAATTTTTCCGGGAATAAAAGGAAATAAAAAAAAAAGAAAAAAAAAAAAAAGAAAGGGATAACTAGCCCTGGGCGGCGGCGGCGGCTCCGGCGCTGGTAGCCCAAGTCTGAGATCAGTCCAGGTAAATTACCCCGGCTAACTCCGCCGGTCCTTAAAGTTTGATCATCCCATTCATTTTGATTGAAGAAAAAAAAATCCTATAATACGCTGTCACAGTAGCTAAGATTTTAACTTTAAATGTCCAATTAAATATTATAATATTAACTGTTACATCAAAATCTAAGCATTTACATTCGTGACGTTGAACATATACCATTTTTATACTTTAATTATTTATAATAATAATTAATAGTCATCTGTGATTTTTTTCCTCTGTGCTGACCTAAGAACTAATTGGCGGAGTATAAAACGAGTGATTCACCTTTTACTATATGGAGCAATTTTATTAAGGGTAAGAATTTAAATCTCAATATAGCTTAGAAAAAAAAACTTTCTTTAACTGATTAACTATAGATTTTTTATTTATTTCCTCATAAATTGTTATAGAATCGACCATGTGAGACTATTGAAGTGCCGATGTTATAGTAGGAGCAATTTGATTGATTTAGTTAGAGGATTGAATGTATAATTTAAATGATACGAATAAAAAAATAGAATTAAAATTATTTATTTTTCATCAATTTTTTTTAAATATTCTACTAGAATGGATAAATAGTCCACTGTCATTTTGAAGTTTTTGAATATAGAAACTCGGGATCAAGTTTTTTGAAAAATCAAAAGACATATTGGGGCATCTTCCTAATTCCTATTGACATTTGGATCGTCTTTATTTTAACTATTTTATTCTTTCAATTTGATTAAAAAATTATTTGTCTCTAATTTATTTTTTTAGTTTTCAAGACAAATATTAATTTATATATATTTTTATATTAAATTTAAAATAGAATTTAATGTGGTACCGCCATAGCAGCTCACTCATGACTACCCGTAGAATCTAAATTGACAAACATATGGTAGGAATCTACAGAGGTAATGAAATCCTTTCCTAAATTTTGATACCTCAATTATTATAATCATTATCTTATTTACTTATCAATGAGCTAGTCCTGGGCCAATTAAAATGTATTTAAAGAACTATGAGAATGTGTTATTTTATCAATGGTATAAAGATTATAAACACAATTCAAACATTTAGACGAGTTTAAATTCATCTAGTGTTTAATTGAATGAAAAGATAGGAAAGAATAGAACGTTAAAAAAAAAACACAAACACGACAAGCAAAGAATTTTCTTCCATCGTTAATTTTATAAAAAATTTTATCGCTCTTTTTTTGTTTATCTTTCTACTAAAGTATACTAAGTAATTATTATTAATTTTTAATAATGTCGGTGTTCTATTCATCTACCAAAATCCAAAACATAATTTATTGGCTTTTAAACTTTCATCCTCTTATTTATTCTACTGTAATAAAAATACTTAAAATAAATATTATTTTTAACATCAGAAATATAATTAGATCTAATTTTATTTTTTTTTTAACATTTGATTATTATCAAATTGCTTCTAAAATTTTCCTTTATTGTCAAAATAGAGTCTTCTCTATTAACATTTGATATTTAAAAAAAAAAACACTTTTAAAATTATTTCTTCTTCCTCGTGCTCCAAGCCTCCATCCATGCACAAACACTATCATTATCAGAAATGTACAAAGAACACAGTAATTGCACATATAATTGTTGATTAAACAAAACACTCAGGAATTACAATGCCAAAAAAAAAAAAAAAAAAGGAATAAAATACATGTTGGTATTTGACTGATTCCAGCAACATGCACAAATGTGCCAATTGTAGCTCCTATGGAGCATTTTCCCTTTTTAAAAAAAGAAATAAATACGCCGAGGCAATCCTCTTTCCATACCTCAATTAGAGAACTCAGGCTTTGGATATCATGATTATAAATCGTCCCATTCGATAAGGTCTTCCTAATGTTAGGGAACTTCTTTCAGAAATTAATTCGAATAGCCATCATCATGGTATCATCCTTTGTGGCAGTCTAAAGAAGTCTGAGATGTGCTGTGTCGTTAAGCCTCTTTATCTGCCATCCCGTTCTTAGAGAATGATGCAGAATTGTCACGGAAGAATCATCGATCGAGAGCTTTTGGGACACCATAGGACTGCATTCCAGAAGTCCAGTGAGAAGACATTTGATTGGGATTGCATGCGTGAAGATTCCGACAGAAGAAACATTGTTCTTGCTGCCATCTGAGAGGTTCCCATGAGTGACTTCCCTAGGGGAGAACTCTTCGTCCGCCTCGTTATCTCCAGTAGTCACAAATTGAAGCCTGCTCTTACCGGATTTCTTCTTCTGGAAGGATGGCCGGTTCAGCCTGTAAAGCAGATCCCATTGAAGCCCATCTCGATCTTGAATTGAATTAGTTGAGCTGTTCCGTGAGAATTCCTTCGACTCATTTCGATGGATTGATATATCAGCCACTGCAAGTTTCTCAGATAATCTCAGGACCATCCTGTTAAGAAATTCAGTCATGCGAAATGCCACCTGCCGAAGTGATTCTCCTGAAGGAGCACAAAAATCAGGCTGTGTCCTCTCAATCAAATTAAGCATTTCTGCAGTGTAAACTTCTGACTGCAAGCAACCTTCCCATTGTCCCTGACTCATCTCAAACAGAGCATCAGATGATTGTATCAGCTCCTCAGAGAAACCAAGCTCCTGCATGTACGACAAATTACAAGTAACTCAAATGCTTGCATGATTGAGCTTTTCTACATTTTAAGTTTTCAAAACTACGGTTACCAACTACATATTGATGTAGATCCCAGCACATTCCAAAGTTTAATATGGCAAATAAAAAGTTACTTTATGAAAATGAAATGACTTCATGCTCTAACAATTGAACTTCATTATACACGTTAGGGTAACATAGTTCATTAGCATTCTTGATGCGATATTAATAGATTGCCACGTAATTTCAAGATAGCAAGAGGGCGAATGAAACATTTATTATCAGTGTCATCTAAGTAAACTGAAAATTTTCTAAGATTTTGTTGTAGAAGTGACATAGCCTGGAAAAACTATCCAAGAAAAGTAAAACCAAATGATCTTCAAAGATTCCAGCTACTTCAGCAAGTTACAAGGCATCAGCCAAAGTTAGGCTTAACCATTTGTTGGCATTTCTATATTGGCATGCTATATCCTAAATCCTAATACCTTTCTGCCTCATACCTCCTGTTCATACGGGGCATGGGAATAGTTGAACAACTAAAACCTGAAGATAAAGGATAAATACATTTAAATCAAGAGATGACTATTGTAGAATTGTGTAAATTAGAGTATTCAAGGGGGATCCGATGTGGAGCACTGTAGATACTACATAAAATATTAAATATTTCAAGTTTTATCTCAAATTTAATACTCAATCTGGATCCAAGTTCAAAATTTTTACTGCTAATGCCAATAGGCAGGTCAATGAAATATTGGCACACCGTATAGGTACAACAGAGATTCCCCGTTCACAATGAGGCCAAGGAGTCGGTTTGAACTTTGAAATGTATGGGCACATCACTAACATAAGGAAATATTCTTAATTGGACAACTCAACCCACTTTTTGAAAGGACTACCTCCAAAAAACTGCAGATTTCATATGCAATGTTGTCTCCACTCAAAACCACCTAGGTAAGCACTATATGCAGCTGCTGGGACTGCTTTTCAAACATTAAAAGTTTAAAGTTCATCTGAAACATTACTGGTAAATATTACTCAACAAACCAGATTGAGGTTGAATGATACAAATAAAGTCTATAAGGTCCCAATACATTAAATATTAAAACTGTTATGAAGGTGAAGCAAGAGTAGAAAACCACATAATACCAAGCAGTACAATCAATTTCTATCAACCCACTCAAGAGATTAGTAGACAGATTGCCCAATTCCAGATAATCAACTACGAACCTACTGTACAAGTACAACCATTAAGTATCACCAATTGGGTGTTATGTACCATGTACCCACCGGGTATAGGATAGTATACCACCTTTTACCACCTGGCATGGGCCATTGAGCTTTGGTTCAAAAAGGAAAAGAAGTATATATATAAAATAGAGATGACAACGTCAAGATTGAACAAGTGGCATTAACAATCAGGTTGTCCATGAGCAATTAGGGGTAGGTCCAATACTAAAATGAGAGAAAGTATGCTGATTTACTGAGATAAAATACATTGAGATAGTATGGATATGTTCAAGAGGCAAAAAGAGGTTAGATTATATATTTAGACAAGTTAAATCTATTTGTGTAAAAGTCAGAAGAAATAGAAGGGGATAAAACTTTCTAGTTAATAAAACAAAAAAAAAAAAAATTGATTGATTTTAATATTACTAGAGATATAGCTCTGCATAAAGTTCAATGAGGAATAAGATTCATATATTGATTGATTGACTCCAAAAAGGACAAATTACACTTGACGATTATGATGTGGATATGCTATACAACAATGAAATGTAGTACATTTTGTTGAAACCTTCCAATATAAATGCACACTTGACAAGAGTTATAACTTATAACATTGATGTGAAGAAATTTAATTTCTGAATACCTTTAGTTTAATTCGAAACATCATGTATATGTAGGTCCAACATTCTGTGAACCAAGGTTTGCATTTAATAACTATCAAAAAGAAGAAAGCACAAATGTCCTAAATGACTGAATTGTTGAGGACCATAAAATTTTGGAGAGTAATGGACTGAATGTGCAAAACTTAGATGACACTAACAAGGAAAATAAATCATACTACACATTTAGAGTACAAGATATGCTACAATAGAATTAGAAGTTGAGTGGAAAATCTGTTCCGTTGGAATTATATGGTCAATATCCATCTACTCAATCCAATATGGCAGAGTAATGAAGTAAGATGCATTTGCACTAATTCCAGTACACAATTAAATATCTCACAACTTTCACATGAAACACATGTTATTCGAGACATTTAACACTAGACCAACCTTTTGTTTGCATATATATAACTTCAGTATCCGTATTATGGTACATGATATGTACTGGATCAACAGAACAGTGAGATCGATAATGAATTGTTATCTTAAACGCTTTACAATTCTGTGAGCGGTAAAAACAATATATTATTGACGATTTATTGCCACTAGCTTTTCTAAAACTCATGCGATATCATAACAAAGTCATGAAGATGTACAACTCTGCATGATGGAAATTGCCCCATTAACTTGATAGAGTTCATTAATCCGAAATGTGTGAATCTAAATTTTCAGTAATTAACTCATTAAATGCTATAAATTTACATAATTTAGCAATAATTCTATTGAAAATAGGGTATAACAATTACTCATCTTAAAGCTCGGCATCCTTTTTAAAACTCAAGATTGCTTGATTCATAGCTTAGAATCATTTCCAACTAGAAGTACAAGTCCAATGGTTCATACTTATTGACCATCCCTATTGGTTCCCTCACAATGGTGAAAGTGAGTTTAGCTGTGGATCCCTCATCGCACGGATGTAGCCTTTCTTGTTAGACCCTTCATGCAAGTTCCTATATGGTCAGATGGTAGCTCTACCACCAAACTAGCTCAACCTCTCTATTAGTACCCCTCAACAAGCCAAGGGTTATTGTTTGGCATGATGATTTGGCCAGTTAACTTCATAGGCACAAACCACTAAATCAAAATACTTAAGCCAAAATTTGATCAGATCGACAGTAAACTAGTTTGACAGACTGAGTACCTATTTCTCAAGGAAAACAACCACTTCTGCAAGTAGGAGTAAAATTGAGTGTAATGGTCCACCAACAAGGCGATTATATCGACATAACTAGCACGCAATTTACTATGTGGAACTGAACTAGGATGCCACTTGGATTTCAAGAGTTGCATGGATCTTATACCCTAGTGTTGGGAGTTTAAGCCAAACTTTTCTATTCCATTATCTCTTTTGAGAGAAAGTTATGTTGATATATCAGAGGTAAATCAATCCAGAATGATTTAATCTGAGACAGCCATTCAATGCCCATTCATTCAATGAACATGAGGAGGGCAGGCCATCCATTCAATGCCCGTCCATCACAATTAAAACTGTAAAACTTCACCACCAAGGCATTTTGATCAACTGTGAATAAACTTTGGCAACACCACCTTTGCTATTTTGGAGAGCTGACCTATAAGAGAACCTGGTTAATCTCTAATCAACCCTATACTTATCTTCATTTTAGATTTTGTTGTTCAAAAGAGTTCAGTATTTGAAGAAACAGGTTCACTCACTTCCTATCCCGAACCAGAACTCATAGTGGCCTGTTTACTTTGGCAGGTTAGACAATAGTCTTTTAAGACAAGGCAAAATTTTAAATTTGCTCCTCCTTCCACAATGCACATGTGAGACAAGGCGGCATTAGCAAGCATTGGATTGGCGAGCAACCATTAATGAGGTCAATTAGGTAAGCGTTGGCAAGTGATTGAGTGTCAAGTGTGCATCAGGTCGAGCAAGGTAGAGTCGTTAAGCAAAT
The DNA here is from genome assembly GCA_037177295.1 of Kaempferia parviflora. Classification (NCBI taxonomy): domain Eukaryota; kingdom Viridiplantae; phylum Streptophyta; class Magnoliopsida; order Zingiberales; family Zingiberaceae; genus Kaempferia; species Kaempferia parviflora. Next base: position 2,615,001 of record JBAMIE010000055.1, on the reverse strand, counting down.
ATCATCTACAAACTTTCTCTTCTCGTTAGAGTAAATGAAGAATGTAAACAAGGAGAGTTGTGTTTTTTTAATCCCTCCTCTCTTCACCCTATCTTTCACTCCTTCCACTGATTTTTTTCCTGCTAAACTAATTTGTTTGTTAGGATATGGAGGCAGTGACTCCATTGTCATTCAGTTATTTTCTGAAAAAATTTACATAAAAATTTACCAACAGATTCTTCAAGTTGAACAGTAGCGGCTCAAAGATCTGAACCTGATTGAGGATTAATATCGAGAAGAGGAATAAACAACTGAAAAAAATGCGCCTTTCGTAGACAAAGGTGGTGTCTAAGAACAGAGATCTACGATATGAGAAGCGATCTTTAAGTAACAAAGAAAGAAGAAAAGTTACCCGGCAAACAAGAGCAGAAGTAGCCCTCGCCCTATCCAAAGGCGAGGTGTAGACTTCGTCGAACCTCACGCCCTGAGACTTGAGGAAGACGGCCAACGCTCTAGCCTGTCGTTCCCCGTTCGAGGTCAGCCTCGCGGCCTCCGTCCACCGACCGCCGACCAGATCCGTCCGGAGATTGGCAGCGCATTCGCCGTGGGCAATCAGAAGCACCTCCGTGATCCGATCCGCCGCCATGGCAGCGACGCCGCGAGGTAAGAGTGCCAGGGGAGGAGGCGGAGGGAGGAGGAGCACGTTACAAGGGTCCCATACCTTAATGGAAGGGCCGAGCAGCCGAGGGGTTCCAGCAGCAGAAGGCTGAGGGGAGAGAGGGGAGGCAGCAGCACGGCAGGGGAGGATTTCTGGCTCCTGCTCGAGAACCTTCTCCTTGGAGGGGATGATGGGGTGGTTTCTGGACATCACACCTACCTCCTCTTCGTCATCGTCATCGTCGGATGCTTCGACGCCAGGCTGCGAGGACTGGGAAGAGCCCATGGTGAGAGAAGAAGGCGGCAGCAGCGGCGGCGGAGGGCAGGGAAGGCGGAAGGGCTACCGCATTGAGCGAAATCAGCGGCGGAGGAGCCGAAGAAGCAAAGCAGTGAGGACGTGTTTGGTTGGGGGTTATCGCTGATAACCTTGGTAGGTTATCAATGATAACCTTGTTTG
>JBAMIE010000055.1:2590405-2610683 GCA_037177295.1 Kaempferia parviflora | reverse complement strand
CATCAATTGACCTACATGCTAGTCTCGATGTATCAATATAGTCTTTGTCTATTGATACTAGACTAGGAATATTTATGAACAGTGTTCTCTACAGCTTCTCATAATCAATTCAACCAATTGATATACTGCAGATAAAAACCTACCGTTCAAAGGCGTTACTATATTTATTTAGTTGACACACATAAATAAAAATATAATAACCAAACTTGCCTTTATTAATGAAAATATGATACAAAGTTGTCCTCGCCAATCAACACATGATTGACACTCAGGGCTATCACTAACACCTTATTATTCTCGTCCGAACGGGCGTGCATGACTTCAATACCTTTGGCCGGCCGGACGAATGTATTGCTCGGTCGGCCAGTTAACTCCGGATCTATTGCTGCCACATCATTAACTGCTGATGTCATCGGGCCCCACAGGGGTCGTCCGATCATACCGGATCAATAACCATTTCCAAATCAGAAATAGTATTGACGACACCAATATTGTAACTAAGTTTAGTGATTCCTAGTTCAAATTAAAAGTTTATATCAACTGATTGCCTTGATGCACTCATATTTGAAAATGAAGTATAAGTTAGATTTCAACCCGAGTGCCTGTAATATATTTCTGCATCGTTCACATTTTCATCTTTTTGTCGATGAGTAGGAAATTAAAAGGACCTACTTTTAGATTGATCCAGGGGAAAAAACTTTAAGGTGTGTTTGCTTTCTTTAAGGAAAAAATTGGAAAATGAAAACAAAATTAAAAAAAAATGTTTCTTCATCGCTATGACTCGATTATATTTTCTCATTTGGTATGATATTCGATCTTTATCATTATTTCTATTAACTTTTTGTTTGTATTGTTTTATTCACTAATACAAATATATTCATTATTTTTATAGGTGATAAATTTTAGTGAATTAATAGTATGATGGTTGAATATGAGCTGCCTAGTTTAGTTTTTATTTTCTTAAACTTTGTTAATTATAAAATTTAATATTTTTAGTCTAGTGTGTAGTTAGTTTTGTATGTAAAAGACTCATCATTAGTTTATATTTGTAACTTTTACTTAAATATTTGTTAAGATGAAATTAAATTATTTATTTGCACTTAAATTGTATTGTATATTTTTTTTCTATTTTAAATGGATGATGAATTATTATAATATGTATATATTAAATTCATGTTATATATTCTAAATAAATATTAATAATTATTTTAAATGTATTCATAAATTATTATAATGATATTTATTAATGTTAGTTAATATGATATTTTAAAATAATCATATAAATTATCTTTATTTACACTTTTGTTATTCTTATAAAAAAAAACATAAATATCATATTAAATGAGTTTGAGTGATATTTAGTTTTATCCTATTGTGATGATAACATAACATACATAAATGTTATTTAAAAAACTTTTTTTTTTGTGACAATTTAAGTGTCGTTATATTTATAAATTAGAAATTTTCATTTCATTTAAATCAAGCTGGTCCTGCTCCTTCGTGACAAAATAGATACTAAAATTAAATGTTAAAAATTATGATCCTAAATTGAATGTTTGAGACCCTTTAACTCTTCTTCTATTATAATTGGGTCCGTAGCACGGGCCTCACTGCCATAAGCTGGTCCTGCTCCCGAGTGCCGAGTCTGGTGTCTCGTTTCCGATCTCTCGCCGCCGATGGCGTCGCCTACGTTAGACAGAGCTCTTCTCTTCCTCGTCGCTATCCTTCTCCCTCTTCGGATTTTCAGCCTCGGCTCCCGTCTTCTTCGGGGAGGGATTATGCGAGGACGGCTCAGAGCGGCCCGATCGGTTGTCCTCCTCGTCTCCGTCGTCGTCCTGCTCGCCTCCATCTTCTCCCTCTCCGATACCTATCCCTCGGAAAGGAGCGCCATGATAGAGGAAATGGAGGATTTGAGGCTCAAGACCGCTCGATTAGGTTGACCATTTTGAGGCTAGATTGTTCTCTCTCTCTAATACATGCCTATTATCCAAGTATAATTATTTGGCTTGAATGGCATGGTTGTTTCTTTCCGGTGTATATAAGTTTTTATGCGATGTTAGGCTTCTTACTCAGAAAGTCTCATACTATTTGGGGATTTCATGTGAAATCTTCGACATTCACAAGCACCACTATATTACCAACCTGCTCCTTCTGGATATTAGAAAGGGTCAGTGGATACTTGTCCTAAGTAAACTGAGAGGTAAAGGGAACCTAATAATATTTATTCATCGAGTTGAAAGTTATATACTTGGTAGGAAGGACTGTATCTGTAACACAATTTACTCCTCTTTAATTCAAGGATTCAAGTTGTATCAGGGAGGGGCGTTGCCTTATACGAAACAGTGTTAGGAGGGGGCCTTCCTTTTTATTGAGCATTTTCCAGCCACACTTGTTTATCATGTTAACAAATTGCATGATACTTGATGAGGTTTTTATCACATGTAGATATAAACAAAGGAATTCTTTTAGCATAGTATGTTGTCTCTAGCAGGATTCTTACATTGCTTGGAGTAACTCGTTGAGCCTTCGATGTTGCCAATCTTGGTGCGATGAATGACTATGGTATCATGCTACAATATCGTAAAAATAGTATAATTAAATCTCTATTTAAGTGAAACATATCATTTGGGAATGTAGCTATACAAGGGAGGTTCTCGGATATCTAGAAGGCAAGTGTGAGAAAGTTTTATGAGGAAACTGAAACAGAGAAAAAAGTTCTTCAATTTCAGAGGCTAAACTGAAACAAAAAAAATATACTTTGAAGATGGATCAATAGACTTTGGAGACTTAATGGTACCTGGAGGCAAGTCGAGCTCTATACTCACTGATCTAGGGATGAACCAGGCTTCCAGCTCTTAGGCTGGGTTATGTCTGTACCTGAAAGGAAACTATATATTTTGGGGCTGTGTGGAGTATGACATGGTGATATGGTAGGGGCATTATGGAGTATATCCCAAGGATTATGATTGTTTCTGGTGCTCGATGTAATGTTCTACCTCAGAGCTTTAAATAAAATTGCTTTTGGACCTGTTAGCACACTCCTATCTTTATTCAAAAGAAATTTAAGCAAAGCATATCAATGATGCGACTTATGTACATTCTGAGAACTGATGTGCTTATGTACATTCTGAGAACGCTTGTTTACTTAAGTTTGTCATAATGATGTATAGTGGTTTCAAATGGTATCTGTAATCACAAAGTGAGGATCATTATCTTTGGATATATTTTTTTTTAACATTTGGATAAATTAGTAACAGTTAATTATTGCAGAATTTATTCTAGAGGACAGTACCAAAACCTTGAGTTCCACAACCTTTCATCTAGAACAAAGAGATAAGCTTGTTGAAGAGATGGAAAAGAAGATCAAACTAATGGAGAATGCCATATATGAAGTTAAGGTGAGCATTTGAAAATATGTTGTCCAATAGCCTCTTTATAAGCTTATTGCATTATGTCCAACATTATATAATACATAAAAAAAAATCAAGAATTATATATATATATTTTCAATCTTTCTAGTATGAAGTATCCATATTTTTTGTTTGAGCATCAAATTTTATTTTTATTGTTTCTTGTTCTGATTTAGGAATCTAGCTAATTTGCATTCGTTCGTTCACCATCACTGTCAAATTTTAGTTATTATTGTGATCAAAGTGGCAGAGAATGCTTTCAGCATGACTTCAAGGCAGTTGTGATTATAAGATCTATCGGTCTCACTGTAACAATATATATTACAATGAAAAGCTAGTAGGCATTCATGACATCATCACTAGAAAGTAGCAATTTACATGCTTTCAACATTACTTGAAGGCAGTTGAGTCCTCAGTGATCATTAACTCATAAAACTTATTGCCAGAATGACTGGAATATATTGTGATACCTCCTATAATTTTGATTCCATCAGTAGTGGTGATAGTAAACACAAAATATACTTCTGTTAAGACACTGTCATTTGTATCACACAATAAAATGCAGGAGCTGATTGCCTACCTATTTGGCAAATGGACTGAAGATAGAATTTATGCATTCTCTCCCTTCTTCCTTTGATGTGTATTGTTACTTCTTACAGGGTTCAAGTAGTGATTCATTGGACACTGAAGATCGGGTTCATGCTCTGGAAAAAGATGTAGTCTCCTTCTCCACATATTGGACCTCTAATTTATTTTACTCTTTCCCCCTATGGACTGGTGATTCAGTTCTTTACTGTTGTCTTTGAGCTACATTTTGATTTAATAAGCGGACTTAATTTTTTTATAGATCCAGTTGTTATTTGAGCAGTCAATGATGAACTCCGATAGCATTCGGAGTTTAAAATCATGCGCGGACGAAGCAAAAGAAAAGATGGAGATTGCAGCTTCCGAGGTTCAAAAGGTCAAATCTATTGTCATACAAGTTTGGTGTTAAATGATAGTTAAAAACAATGATCAAGTAGATATAAAGATGTGTTACAAGCAAGGATTGCTTCATTAACTGTTTGATCCTTCCCATGTCTTGACCATTTGCACTTATGGCTAGTAGCCACCCGTGATTTACCTCCTCCGTGTTGGCTCTGGAACGGGTTGGTGGGGGCGCTGGAGGCGAGCGATTCACCTTTTGCCACATTAACTGTTTGATCCTTCCCATTTAGCTCTCAATCTCAAAGCTTATTGATTTGTTTCCTAACCAATGAAATATTAAATCAACAAGTTCAACAGCCAAAATAGTAAAAAGTTTGACCTAGCTACTAGAACACCTGGTTCCTCTACAAGAGATTTTAAGCTACTGTCGAACTTCTCAAAAAATCCATACATCTTCCTAGACTGAATTTTAATTGAGTCAAAAGCTTGTCTTACTTGAAGCAAATTTGAGATTTGTGATTCTGTGGCCAGATGGAGAATATAGTTACTGAACAGTGGATTCAAATACGGCAACTCGAGCAGACATTTCAATCAACCAAGGTACAATACAGATGGCTTACCAATATTTACTAACTTTGCTTTACTAACTGCCAGGATATGGTGAAGATACATACTAATTTTTTTAGTTGTTAAACACCTTTGTAACCACTTTACTTTGTGTTTTATAGATGACAACAGAGAAATTTCTCAAAAGAAATGGACAAAAAGAAGAGCACAAGAATCAAATTCCTTTCAAGCAAACTGTGAGCAAGGTATTAGAATCCACCCATTATGTCTACATTATTTTAGCTAAGTAGGTACTTAAATTATTATGTCTAATCTACTTGATCTGAAGCTTATGGATGCAATTGACGTTCAGTGAATTTATTATCTTTGATTTGTGTATTTTGATGCTAGGCTTTCCAGTTTCTCAGGAGTACTGGTCACCATGCCTCAGAAGTTATCCTTGCTGATTCATTCTTTTTAAGGACTTCTTTCTCAAAATCAGCCATACCTGAAGCATATAAACTGCTCAAAGTCTTTATGTCACTTGTCAAAAAATGTCACCAAGAGGTGCTAATCTTTTCTATCGTTCTCATATTTTCAGTTGCATTGGTAGGTGATCTGCATGAGTTACTTTTATCATACTGTTCATGTTATCTTTCTTGATTGTTAATTATATCCTTCAATTGTTAATCTTTGTATAAAAAGGTGTGCAAATTGGTAAGTTTTTAGAGTTTAACTTCTTTCTTACTGAGACAATATTCTTACGAGCTTGTTTGTAAAAAATATTAATATTTTCACAATATATGATGGTTTCCTAGTGTGTAATATGTATGCTAATTTTTGTTTGTCTTGGCACCTTTTAGAGGCATCTTCTGCAAGGAATTTTCATATTATGAGTTGAATTGGACAAATATCCAAAATATTGAGAGATGGGGCAACTGATTGAGAGTTCTCTTGCTGCTATTTCTGCTTCATATTAGTTTCTAAGACTTCTTATTACATCTTTAATTTAATGTACTTTCACCACAGCTATAATTGGTTGTTAATTATTTTTAGTTGTAATATTTGCTGGTACATTCAGCTAGAGTGAATAAATTTCCCGACCCATGCAGCACTTAGTGGTAAGAGTGAATGCTTAGGAAATTATCTTAGGTAATTTGAGTACTTGCATAACAACTACAGGCTAACCTATTGTGGTAGAATTGAATTTTCCTCAGGAAGTGTTTGAGGCCAGACAAAAGGAGGTAGTGAATTGGAATTAGAATTTCTGTAACAAAAATTAATTCCTACAAAACTGTAAATTGAAAATGTCGTTGCAAAACTGAATCTAATGATCCATACTGCTGAATTATTTTAAGCAGTTTAACAATAAAGCAAAACAAATACCATGTCCTTTTTGAATCGAACTCTTGATCCTTTTTATGTAATAAAAAATCAATAAACCATGTCTAAATAATAGGAGCGAAATGTGTACTTAACAATACCCTTAATTGTTAACTAAGATAACTCTGTAGAAGGTTGAATACCTTGACCAGGTCTAGAAGATGCTGCCTTAGGGAATGATGTAAGTGCTATTTCTGTTGCATGATTTAAGCGTTGAAATGTGTTTGGCCGATGAAAACCGTAGGCCTCATTTGGTTGTGACGTGATACATATACATGCTTTGTGAAATCTATAAGATCAAACTGTCATTACTCACGTGCTAGCAATTTCCCTTTCTCCAACTATTTCTCACTGTTCACTAACTTGACAACTAGTCGCACTTCATTTCTTGCAGCTCCAAGATTCAATTAGACATGACTTGAAAATGAATGAGTTCACTGCTGATCTTGGCAACGACTTTGTTGTCTTTTATCTGGTGTGTAGTCTCAAATATTCAGTTCTCCCTTTGCATCAAAAATTTTGTATCCTGCAAGTTAAAATCATACTGTCCAAGTTTAGCTATATCTTGCTTCTTACTTCCCAGGCCTGTATGATGATGGTCATTTCAGTAGTAACTACTTGGATTATATCTTCATGGTGCTTGAGCTTCTTGACACGGTGTTTAACAAGTAGTGATTGAGTTCTATTATTTGCAAAGTAGAATTCAAATGCTGCTGATGTGCCTCCCTCTTGTACAGTATAAAATTGTCTTTATACCGTTAAAAAAACTCTTCTAGTCTTCTTCATATGGTATTTATGTACAGAATGGATTAAAATTCCAAAACTAAAATATTTCATTTTGCTTAAGATCAGTGATTATGCTGATGCTAACCTTGATCATTTGGTGCATGCACAAAATATATTTCAGGTACTTGCGCCAAAGTGCAACTTTGCAAAAAAATACATTTTTTGCTTTGCAACTTGGAACGTATTATGATCCAGTAAGTTGTAATTACAGCTAAATCGGACTGAACTGGCGGCTTCAGCTGATTTATTGGTGTTTTGCAGACTAGATTGATCCGATCAATATGTTAGAAAATTATGAATGAATTAGAATTTTGATCGGTTCGATTGTAAATAAATCGACCTAGGATAATATTAAAACATTGGCTCAGATGGTATACTACCTGGTATCGGATATATTATGATATTCTTAGTTCTAGCCTCCAGCCATGTAATTGAACAAGCCTGTAGAGCTGCAGCAGAACAACAGCAGCAACAAGTTTTTGTTTAAAAAGATAGCTACGGCCTACGGAAGTAACTGAACTCACATATAGTTTAGGTGAAGGTAAAAAAGGTTCGGTTTCCTTGCATTAACGGGTTTCTTTCTTAACAAGAATTCTTTGTATCGTCACGGCCTCGTTTACGGTATTACCATGTCTAAAGAACAGCTTCTACGACGAAGAAGTTTGAGTTTGAACTTTTCTGCTAAAAATTATCCAATTAAATATCCTTGTCAGTTCAATAATAATTTGTTGTTAATGAAACAGTGGAAAGTACTCCGGCTGTTCTACACGCTGCACTAGTGGAACGAACTAATACAGAGACACGCGTGTCGCCACCTATTAGAACCACTTTCTAACAGTAAGATCCAGTAACCGGAGCAGAGCTCCTAGATCCAGTGCTAAATGACGGTGGTGGCTGAGTTGGCAATGGAATGATTCTCATGCATGGCAGCATGGCATTGCACGGCGCATCGGCATGACAGAGGGAGGTCAGGAGGACGTCGCAGGAGGCGGAGATCACGTGCATGCGAGCGGAAACGCCCAAAGACCCGTGAACTCACTCCTGTGACTGAATATCAACCACCCACTCGGCTGCCACTTCGAGACGACGAGTAGCCACGCCGCAACGTCCAAACTCTTCCCAGCCACCAGTTTCCTCTCGCCACTGTACCTTCGCTAGCATCGGGCCCCAACTCCAAACTCGTGGTGGAGATTGCTTTCATGGCCTCCAGTCTCCCCTAATAGGTATGCTAGCTTCTTCTTCGTAAATGGCTTAGCAATTTTAATTAATTTATTTGCCATTAAATTAAACAATTATTATTAGTTATTTTTGTCAAGCGGACTTGTGACGAGAAAACAGAAGAGTTGGAATGCGATGGATCGACAATATGCCCTGAAATCGACTTAACTTATAGATAGATAGATATGAGGGCCCTCTACGCTTTATCCAGAAAATCAAGTGCGGTGAACGTGAATTGCAGATGAGAATGAAAGCGAAGAAATTAATACCAACAGTGAGCATTATTATTATTATTATAGGTTGAGTTGATTAATACACACAATTGATGGTGGATGGGATCTAATGATCCAAATCACCAAAAATTAATTACTAGTTAAGAGGAAGAAGACGCGCGTCTGCAGAGAACGGCCCAGTAGAGGACGCGGTAGAAGACAAAGAGGCCGGCCAACACCTGGAGGTTGGCCCAGCCCTCGCTGCCGCTCAGCCCTCGGCGCTGCAACACGTCGCTGCCGGTCACCAGGCACGCGCCGCCCATCTCCGCGCCAGACCGCCCGAAGCAGCGGCGCGCCTGGCAACTGTACTCGTTCGCCAGCAGCGCGTCCAGACCGTACTTGTAGGGCGACAGGTAGTGCGCGAACACCCAGAAGCTGGGCATGCTCTCCTTCGAGATGAAGTAGCCGGAGAAGAGGAAGAAGCCCGCCAGCGACAGGGTCACCAGCGACGTCCCCGCGATGTAGTCCGGCGCCATCGCGCTCACGAACAGCACGAAGGAGTTGCCGGTGAGGACGAGCGCCCAGACGACCAGAACGAAGTCGGCGAAGGCGGCCCAGGAGGCGCAGAGCCCAGCTAGGAAGTAGACCGCGGCGGCGTAGAGGAGGGAGATCGAGAGGAGGTAGGGCAGGAAGACGAGGGTGCCGGCGACGAGGTGGGAGGAGAGGCGGTAGAGGCCGGAGGAGGTCTCCCGGAGGAGGATTGGGCGCTCGCCTACGAAGATTGGGAGGGTTTCGGTGGTGGTGGAGAGGAGGAAGGTGAGGGTGAAGGCGAAAAGGCCGAGCCGCTTCACGACGCCCTCGTCGTTGAAGCCCAAATCGATGTAGATTGTCCCGAGGAGGATGCCCACGATTAGGGCTTCCAGAGTGTTCGCCAGGAGGAGCTGCTTCGTGCGGTACACCAATTTCCAGCAGCGGCCGTAGAGGGTGGCGATTTCTCGCAGGCGGGAACTCGAATAATGCACGCGTATGCCGTCTTCTTCTTCTTCTTCTTTAGGAATTTTGGAGATGATCTTTAACCTGGCGGAGGCGGCTTTCTGGACGGTGATGGCGGTGGTGGTTGGGCGGGGCATTTCATCGAGTACCTCCATGGCGTATTCGAGGGGGTTGAGCTGCGCGGGCACGGCGAAGCCGGAGGAGAGCAGGGAGTGGTCCAGGGCGGAGAGAGAACCGTGGTGGATGACGCATCCCTTGGAGAGGAGGAGGAGTGAATCAATGGAGGAGAGGAGGCGGGCGCTGGGCTGATGGATGGAGAGGACGACGGTGGTGCGGCGCGAGGCGGCAACGCCGCGGAGCGACTGGAGGACCAGATGGGCAGAGGAGCTGTCGAGGCCGGAGGTGGGCTCGTCGAGGAGCAGCACGGCGGGGTCGCGGAGGAGGCTGAGGCCGATGGAGACGCGGCGGCGTTCGCCGCCGGAGAGGTTTCCGGAGAGGCGGGTCTGGGCGAGGTGGGAGAGGCGTAGGTCAGCGAGGAGGGAGGCAATGACGGTGTCGGTGGCGGAGGAGGAGAGGCGGGGGAGCAGGAGGCGGGCGGCGAAGGCGAAGGTCTCGGCGACGGTGAGGAGCGGGAGGGAGGCATCGTGCTGGGGAACGTGGGCGGAGAGGCGGCGGAAGGAGGCAGAATGGAGAGGGGAGGAGTTGAGGCGGAGATGACCGGCGGTGGGGGCGGTGCAGGCGGCGAGAATATCGAGGAGGGTGGACTTCCCGGCACCGCTGGGCCCGACTACGGCGAGGAGCTCGCCGGGGCGGGCGGTGAGGGAGACGTCGCGGAGGATGTAGTGTGGCGGCGGGGAGGGGCGGCATGGCCCAAGGACGAGCATCTTCAGGGCGTCGATGGCAGAGGCGGGCCTGGCGTAGAAGATGGAGTGAGCGGAAAGTTCGTAAGTCTTCTTGATCGTCATCTCTTCAAGAACAGGCGACGGCGGCGACGACAAAGGATCTCCGGCCATCTCTACGGAAGAACAGCCCAATGGCAACGGCGGCGACTAGCCTCTAACTACTATTGCACTTAGTTTTTGTAGCTGTACGAGAGGAAGCAGATGCTGCCATGGTGCCAGCCATCCATGCATGCATGCATGATGCATGCAATGCGATAATTCAATCAAGTGGGAAAATATTTAAACTATAATTTACGTGAAAATTTTATTTTTAAATAAAAATTTAGAATATAATTAACTTATTAGAGGTGGGATCGAGCATGTGGCTGTGGGTACATTTTGGATCCAATACAATAATCTGCATGGTAAAAAGGACTCGTCGGTGGTCACGAGCATGCGATAGCCATACCCTTTCTATGTATCTCATTATGCTTTATTCGATAAATTTTGGAGTCAGAGAGTCTGCTTGTTATAATTTACTTATCCAGTAAATTTGAAATACAATTTATCGACATTCAAAATATTCATTCCCGATATTTAGAATATTCATTTTTATTAAAATTCAAGCTCTGATTCTCTTCTGTTTTTTTATCTCCTAAGTATTTTAACACAATATCATGTCTGGGTTATTGAAGTAGATGGTTTTTTTTATGATTTATCTATCAATAACTTTAGAGTATAAATTAAACACATTTAGTATCTCTAATGGTTAGGGCATATCTAATTATTTAGAGCTCTATGAGTTTTTTTTTTATAATTTCTAATCTGTTACTATATAAAAATATACTATTCTCTTCCCAATCAAAAAAATTTCCTATAACTTTTTTGTGGACCATATATTATCACCTTTTTTTTTACATCATTAATTACTAACCCCACATATATAGTTAATTTTGAGATGAAAGAATAAATTTAAAATTCTACTGCTGCTCTTAAACTAAACACTTCAAATCTTGCATCTATAATGATTAAAATATTTTTCTTACTTTTTCATTTCACAAATATCTTTAAGAGATGCCTTTGAAACTCTAAATGAATTTGTTTTGGTAATTTCTAATATGTCATATCATAAGCATAAAGATATGCTTCTCTCTCTACAATTAAAATATCTCACTATAAATCTCAAATCGCAATGTTAATTAATTTTGAGATAAAAAAAAGTTTACATTTTTACTACTGAACTAAAAATCTTAAATCTCATGGCTACATTGATGATTAGAGTTTTTTTTTTTTTTTTTAATTTTTGGTTTGACAAACTTTTCAAAAATTTTACATGGGAGATGTGGATCTCTAGAATATTCATGAATGAGAATTATATCCCATCAATGAGAATTCTCTCCTTTTTATTGATTGCTTTCATTGGGCTTTAACTAAAATAAGGCCCAATGAGTCCTAGCGGCTTAACGCAGGCATATCCATCGACAATTTATGCTATTATTTAATAAATTATAAAAAAAGATATTTTAATCAATATAAATTATTTTTATAAAATTTAACTTTTCAGTACTTTAAATATTGTTATTTTATTGAAACTTTAATTATATATATAATGTTTTACAAAAATAAGAATCGTTCTTTGAATGTTTCTTTGTTTTGATCTCAACTTGGTCATGACCATTGACTGCAACCACTACATCATTTTTTTTTTTTCAATTTTATAAAAATAAAATTATTTTAAAATAAAAAAACTAAATAAAGGTTCACATAATTGCACTGTTTCTATAATAGTAAATTGCTAAATTTTTATTCTTGAAATTATTACTTTATTGCATTTTTTATACTCGAACTTCCCCTGTCATTTCCTCTCTCTCTCTCTGTCTCTCTCTCGGCTTTCGCAGTTGACCCGTGTTTCAGTGAGGAGGAGACGATCAGACATTTCGAGCAGGTACGTAGGTTGTGTCGATTTCTGGCGCTTTTCGAGTAACTTTTGCGTTTCTTATGGCGATCCGATCGATTCCGCGTTTGATTGCAGCGGTCCGGCGATTTTGCCATGGCGTCCAAGCGGATCTTGAAGGAGCTGAAGGATCTGCAGAAGGATCCCCCTACTTCATGCAGCGCAGGTACTTTTGATTTAAGGAAATTCCAGATGTGCGGATTAACTCTCTGATGTATGGGAAAAGCTAGCTTCTAGCTTGCATTTGGTTCGAACTGAGACAAGTTGTGCAGGGTTTGAGATACGCGTGTATGGGGTGTTGATTCTGCATGAGATCTCGTTGCAGAAGTTGAAGTTTTAATTAGGTTTCCGTGTAAAGGTGTTTCTTTTTGTGTCCCGCGTTCTCTGGATTAGGAAAAATTATTTCTTTTTTACTTCTTTTTTATCGTTCGAATTATCATAGGTGCTGCAACTTACAATTGTCTAGTGTTATTTGATTCGGGGGAATGATATGGAATTGATCGGATATTTTGTTTTGGGCTATTTGCTATTAGTTCGCATTTCCAATATAATGGATAATAGCATGCCGTAAACCTGGTTCACTATCTTGTAAATTCCTGAAGAAAAAACAAGAGAAATGGTTAGGAAATGGTCATAATTCCATACGTTTTGTTTAGATTTAACATAACATGCATAGATTATGTAAGGACTTCATGTATATCATGCTGTGTTTCTCGGTGTCTGACCAGAGGGATCAAACTAACAGATTGTTACTACATTTTTTTCTATACATGCGTAACCTTTCTCCACATATTAGGTGCTATTCCTTTTCTTTTTCATGTTGGCTAGAACTCCATATGTCTGTATGTCTGTTACTCTGTTTGCATCTTAAGTCCTTTGTGCCTCTCATATTAGTTGATAGGTCCTTATAAAAAGGATATCTATTCTTTTCTAAACTGTTGTGCCTCTCATATCAGTGAGTATTTTTAACTATAGTTTTCTTGAGATGAATGATAAAAAAAAAATGTCAGAGTCCAATCTAGATTACAATTAATGTATGTGTTTTGGCTGAAGACTAAAAGGATTCTCTTGAATTGTGGTTTTGACTTTCATGATTCCCATTTATATCTTATTATTTTCCATCCCATGACGCAAAGACTTGCATATCCAAGGTTTTATTCCCCTTTTCCATGCATGTATATTCTTTCCCATTTGTTTGTTGTCAATAATCATCTTGCTTTATCTGATTTTCAAACATGGAGGGTGCTATTTCCTTACTCTGAAAAGGCTTTTGATTACTTTATCCTACAATAAGATCCTTAAGATTAATAGATACATTACACAAGCTGCTAATATATGTCTATAGGTGGAGATCCTAGTTCTTACTACTTTCATCTGACAGCAAAACTTACATCTCTTTACATTGCTGCAAACTTATAAGTGGTTGTAACTTGTAAGGATTTTTCAAGAGTCCTTAATGAGGTCCTAAAAGGATTCATTAATCTCCTATTTTAGCAGCAAGCTAGCTGGAGTGCATTACTCACCATCTATTTTCAATGTTTAGTCTTCATATCTGATTTGTTGATTGTCTAGAAAATCTCACTAGAATCCTATGTTATATTCTGGAAATTTAAGTCTGGCTGTTAGTCTCAACCCTTCACTAGTTTCGCACAAATTGTATTCTGGAAGTTGCAGTTTGCCTCTCATCCCTTGACTAGTTTAACTCAAATTACTGGATTAAAATCGATTTTCCTTCGTTTGTTCATTCCAAGTTCATTTTATATAGATCCTTATCTTGGTATTTTATGTGCTATGGTCAAAACTTTTAAATCTTTTTGCTGTTTTTAGCTTATTAACCATTATAGTTTTTCTTTTTGGTACATAAAGATGCATATTGTCTTGAAATAGCATGACAAGTGACATTTAATTATTTTTCACTGTAAAAGTTAGTGCTTCTTTAATAGTGTTGATTCAGGAAGAAATTTTTATCTGCTGCTCATTAAGGCTGCATACAATAGACTCTTCCTTGGAACCTTGCATTGGCGGGAGCTTCGTGCACCTCGCTGCCCATTTTGTTACTTGTATCCATTTGTCGTAATCAAGGGTTTCAATACCAGAACAGTAGTTGAACCTGATGATCAGCTGGTCTTATTTGACCACTCCAACTGATCTGAGTCTTTTAATTAAATACGTCTCATAGGAAAATTGGTATTTCAAAATAGTATGCATCCCTCAATGAGAAGAAATTTAAGTAAAATATAGAGAAACCCATTTTAATAGTCTCTGTTGTAGGATTTCCAAATTTGTATATTTAACTTTTTTTGTTATCTAGATGAAATTTTCTTTCTATTACTGACATGTTTTCATTTTACATATGTAATATGATTCATTTATTTTCTTTTTCAATCCACATTCTATTTCTTACTTTTCCAGTATAATCTGTTTATTAATTTCATTCAAATTGCAAACTAGTCTGTTTTTTTACTCTATTTTTAATTAAACCTTGATTTGACTCTGAACCAATTGAATTGTTGGTTTACTCTGGTTTGAAAATGGACTTTAAAAATTTACAGGATGTGCATACTAAATAAGTAGAGACAAGTTATTGAGACTTTAGAGGCTTGATTTAGTTTATATTGTTGTCTTGTTCTATTGTTCATTGGATAGACTCAAAATTGTGCCTAGTATTATTTTCAAAGCCCAACCATCAACATCATTTCTATGTCTCTATCCATATGTTAATTTATCAAACAAGATATGTTCAAAGGAATAAAGATAGTGCATGAGGAAGTTGACCCATTTTAGCATATTCATTATCTCCTTTGAAAAGAAAGCATATGCTACATCAATATATCATATACAATAATAAAATATATAATTGTGGTTAATTAAATATATTTTGGCTGATTCTGGATAGTTGATCAAAAAATTAAAATATTTAACTGTGTATATTTTCAAGCTCATCCAAAACAATAGCTTCATTTTTCCCCAAACCTTATTAGTTGGATGCAAATTGTACTCCAAGTATCCTAGCCTTAACATGCCTTGACATACATGCTGAGCTTTCATCTAATGATCTTCTCTACTGATGGATTTCAAAACAAGTAATTACCATGCAGAGTTTCATGATGCAAGCATTGGTTGTAATGTTTCCTTTACCACCCGTAATTCAACATGTACCTTACTATCAATATACCATTGGCAGGCATCGCATCAACCTGGGAGCATTAGCCAATCTGGTACATCAATAGATGTCCCAATGCATTGTTGAACTTCACAAACTTCCCCTTCACCAGGATCTTCTTTTTTTTGGAAACATATCTTCCTATTCCGTCTTTCCCAAATCCCTCCTAATGGAAGAAATAGAAGCTTGAGAAGGAATACCAAGAAAAACCTAGTTCACTCATGGGATCTATAGCTTAAATAATGATATCAAAAGATTTAATATAATAAAGGTAGCTTATGTTATGAGGCCTTTGTTCTACAAGATTTGTGATCATACATTGTGGATATTCTACTTCAAGGCTTTGGAATTTTGGATGCTAAAGGAGTTGCCCATAGTGTTCATTTAATTGTTTAACAAATTGCTATCCTTGTGACATAATTACAATTTGCTTCATTGGTAGCTTGATACTTTTGAGTTTTTTTGTGTTAAAATACTTCTTAAATTTAAACTTGTGATAAAATGCTTTTGACACGGGTATGGATCTAGGTGTATGAAGTAATTTAACATCATTTTGTAATAAATGGGAAAATATCATCAAGGTTAGCATAGGTTTTAGGGTTTTGCTCCTAGATAGGAGTAAGAAACAAAGAAGGGTAAGAAGAAGAAATGGAGGAGGTGGATGAGGACTAAGAATGTTGGAATAGACAAGAGGAAGAAACAAAGGAGGGGAAGAAGAAGAAGAAATAGAGGTGGGTGAGGACTAAGAATGTCGGAATACTTACCTTTGCCTTGACTTACATATTTTGAATAGGTGTCGACGAAGAATCATTTGTCATCCTTGCATCTTGTAGTGAAAAAGAGTCTGTTGTAGAATTGTTTTGTTGCTTCACTCTATAGAGTTCTTTAATTGCTCCTCAAAGAAGAACCCTTGCTCTGTCTCGAAGAGGAAGACAACATGGAAAATCATGTGCTCCACTCTTGTAGCTCAAAGAGGGAGTGATGGGATGTTGACATTTCTTCTTCACCGCACTATCTGGATTAGAAATGAGGATAGCATTTTGGAACCCTCACAATTGATGGATGAAAGCTTCTTGTGTCTCAATGTTACTCATGTCAGTTGATTGGGGTAAGGTTGTTAGTATTGAGATCCTATCTAGGAACAAAAAAAAGTTTCATAGGTTTAGATCATAGCTTCGAGCATAGGATCATAAGATCCTACAATTTAATTAAATATTTTAAAATTATATTTGATATTTGTAATTTATCATATGTATACATTTTCATAGTACTATTATGTACATTTAAAAACTACCATGTCAATATCATAAAGAATAAATGAAACTATTATATAGTAAATATGTGAAATATACAAACATTTCTTAAAATGTTTCATTTTACATAGCAAGTAGCACTTGTCTAACATGAATAATAATTATAAGAATGTTGATAAGGACAATAATTAACAAGGCTTTGTCTACTTGGGAGGGAGTTAAAAGGAAATACAATTGAAAGCTTTCTCAGATGGTGACATGAAATATATTATTTGCTATAATAAATACCAATATTTAAAATTTCTAATTGAACAGAATTATAGTCAATCTTGTTATAATTGTTAGGACCAAGATCCTATCGTGTGTACTGACATGCACAAAATAGTTTTTTAAACAGGG
Source organism: Kaempferia parviflora (assembly GCA_037177295.1). Lineage (NCBI taxonomy): Eukaryota > Viridiplantae > Streptophyta > Magnoliopsida > Zingiberales > Zingiberaceae > Kaempferia > Kaempferia parviflora. The sequence goes on along the minus strand of JBAMIE010000055.1, from coordinate 2,593,558 downwards.
TGCCCATGTTGTGTTGGCATAGGTCCATGCAGGTGGATCAAGAGTCTGTGTACTGTAGATACTAGAAATTGTTGCTGAAATCAAGGATGAGATATATACCAAAGAACCATCTATGGCGATTGTAATATTAACATGTTTTTTAATTTATTAGACATGATTTGTTTATATGATGCTCTAGGTAATCATATAGTTCCAAAGTATTTTTCTTTTTCTTGCGGCTAATATGTGTAATGTCATTGCCGTCGTCATCATTGAATTGTTTTTGTGTATCATTTATATCAAAGACCATCTAAGGTGATTGTAATGTATAACGTCTTTTTTAGTTTCTTAGACATGAGTTATTCCTTACGGTGATCTAAATCTTATTGTTTCAAAAGTATTTTCTTTTTCCTGCCAACTAGAATGTGTAATGTCACCCTTGTCATCACCATAATGACATGTTGGCTCAAAGCATTTGGGGTCAGTTACCTGAATCTTATATCTTCAGTTAATGTATCTATTGTATGTGGTGTTGTAATTTACTTATGAAAAAGTGACGGTTCAGTTTGGACCAATTTTACATCCAACATTGCCAAACTTTGACAACTTAAAAAAATGAAGCTAGATGCTTTTGGTTACAACAAAATATGCAAAATTTACTGGGGATTAACCTTTCCCAAAATTCAAAAATCATTGACTGTGCTAGTCATGATATATACCTGAAAGGCTTGTTATTATTATTATTATTTTTTGTTTATGGATCTTAAGAACCATGCCTTACGTGTCAACCTTAGGCTTTAAATCATGTCTTGGTAAAGAAAAGATTGGACGCTTGCTTCATGTCATGTCTATGCTTTATTTTAACTTTTTCTTAGCATTGCTCATTTTCATACATGAGAGTTTCTCGCTAGTTTGCTTCAGAGGTTGTTTAAAGAAAGAACTTGATCTTGCTCTATAATCAGTTTTTGCTATCTCTTTTGCAGTGCCCAACATGAATTGTTGCCATTATGACTGTGTTTACATAATTTTGATTGACTTTGTGTCGAAATAGGCCCCGTTGCTGAAGACATGTTCCATTGGCAAGCAACAATAATGGGTCCCCCAGATAGTCCTTATGCTGGAGGTGTATTTCTAGTTACCATCCATTTTCCTCCAGACTATCCATTCAAACCACCCAAGGTACTATGACCATCAACAATTGTTTAACTGCTCAGGCTTATTGCTTTGACTTTGTTACTTGGTATCATATTTGTTAATTATTTAGCTCTTCATAGATTGTCGACAGATAAAGTGGTTGCTACTTCGGCCTTTGACCATAACTCTCCAAGAATAATTTTTTTTTCTCAGTTTGTCCATTTTTTCCTATGTAAAAAAAAAGAATAAGTATAGATCCTATATTTGCAAGTAGGTGGGTGGTCAAGTCTTCCATCTTATATTCATGTAACCAATTAGTTTGTAATACTTGATTTGGAAAATGTGTTTTCCACTATACCAAAGTGAAAGATGATTGTGGACTTAGAAATTTTTATTTGTTTAATAAATGAGGAAAGGCTCCATGTAGTGCTGATAGAAACTTTGGATCAATAGAATCCTAAAGAGTTTTTGTTAATGATGTGGTTGATGAGAAGAAATTAAACAGTGCATTTACCCTTGTCTGCCGACAAAACCTATACTAACTTTAAAAAGAAACAGCCTCATCTTCTATGGAATTAGATCTCAAAACTCAAAGGAGCATGATATCATTACTTCATTTCCTATTACTTTCTGATGGCATGAAATTTAACTCATTGTTTCAACATCCAATTATCATATTTGGAGCTTAAATTTCATAAGAGTCCAGTCGCTAGTTTGTAAATTGAGTGTTGATTAAGATTTTTTTTTTTTTTTTTTTTTTTTTTTTTTTTTTTCCGCATTAAATGGGTTCTTGATTGAGGTATCTTGAAAGTAATTTCTCCCTTGTATGTAGGCCTTTACAGAACTCTTGCATGTTCTTGTCAAACATTCATGATCCAGTAGGTCTCCTTTTACTAGTTAGCTGAATTGAGCGAGTTAAGACATAATTTTAACTTTGGGAGGTTCTGCAGGTAGCATTCAGGACCAAAGTGTACCATCCAAATATTAACAGCAACGGCAGCATTTGCCTGGACATCTTGAAGGAGCAATGGAGTCCTGCGTTAACTATTTCCAAGGTATCCGATTACTTATCTTCTTCTACTATTAAATCTGTTCCTAAGCCCATGATGGTTACTTTTGACCTTTTATAGGTTTTACTTTCGATCTGTTCGCTTCTGACGGACCCAAACCCTGATGATCCATTGGTTCCTGAGATTGCTCACATCTACAAAACTGATCGGAACAAGTATGAGACTACCGCTAGGAGCTGGACCCAGAAGTATGCAATGGGTTAAGACCGTTTCCTTATCCTGATGCTCTATATTACTCTACTGTAGCTCATATATGCAAAAAAACATGGTGTGCCCGTTATCACTCTCTGCCGTTTCTATGAAATAACGAATGCGAACTCTGATGAAAATGCTTTTAAAAATTACTATGGAACTGACTTTCAAGTACTCACATTGACCTTCGTTGCTCATGTCATTCATGATTGTGTATGAACAAGACCAGAATCAACGTACCACTGCCTGCATCAGCTTGTCCATAAAACACATTAGCTATAGGGCAAAAAACAGAAGAGCTTAATTTTTTTTTATTGTAATCATTAAAGTGTCTGTCTTTTCATTTTTTTTTTATCAAAAACGTCCCACCCTGTCAATCCCTTATAAAATAAAACAACTGTTACATTGTTTGATATTATTATTGATTTATTTCTTATCACACATATTGTAGTATGGGATCGTAACTACTACAATATTGTTGTAGCTACTGGTTCATAGCTTGAATCATATGTAGTTATAACAATTTCCGGTTCATAATTGCTAAAACACGGACTTGTTTTGTTCAATAACATTTACGTTGTAGCAACTGTAGGATCGATAGAAACGATAGAAGGGGGGTGAATATCGTTCGAAAAAACACAGAGTAACGCAGCGGAAAAATATAAAAGACACAGTGATTTACTTCGTTCGGAGCCGACTTTGACTCCTACTCGAAGGCCCGCGCCTGAGCGCTTTCGGTGGGCAATACTATAATATCGGAAGTATTACAAATTACAAC
>JBAMIE010000055.1:2575173-2590305 GCA_037177295.1 Kaempferia parviflora | reverse complement strand
AGTCTTCAAAAGCTCGGTCGGTCGGTGAGAGAGATTCTGATGTTTTTGACAGGACTGACAATGAGAAACCATTCTGGAGGCATCCTCTAACATTGTCGGCCAGAAGAAGCCAGCCAGAGTTATTTTCCGGACGAGCGAACGCCCGCCGGCATGACTGCCGCAAGTCCCTCTATGCATTTCATCTAGGATGTAGCCAATGTCTTCAGGTCCCACACACTTTAGCAACGGTTGTGAGAAAGCTCGCTTGTACAAGAGATCCCCAACTAAGGTAAATCTGGCCACACGCTTTTTAAATGAACGAGCCTCTTCTCGTCCAGTCGGCATAGTTCCATCTTTCAAATATTTTATCACGGGCACCCGCCAGTCTTGCCCGAGCTCCTCCTCGGCCTGTCTTTCAATATCGGCGATATACATAATTTGCTCAAGGGGGCGGTCGAGCCTCCATGGCACTAATGCTCCTGCCATCTTGGCCAGCTCATCTGCTTTCTGATTATCTGTCCGGGCGACCTTCTCAATCTTGACCTCCTGGAAATTATCCTTCAGCTTATTGAAAGCATCCGCATACATCTGCAACCTTTGACTGTTTATCTCGAAGTTCCCCGCTAATTGCTGAGCAGCCAGCTGAGAGTCAGACCGGATCGCCACCCGAACTGCACCGACATGCCGAGCGGCTTGTAGGCCTGCAATTAGTGCCTCATATTCTGCTTCGTTATTGGTAGCCCTATAGTCCAGCCGCACGGACAACTGAATACGATCATTATTGGGTGAAATGAGCAATACACCGATTCCACTGCCCAACCTGCTAGACGAACCATCTGTATAGATAACCCATGCTTCCTCAGATTCCTGCTCTGGTATTTCAGTGATAAAATCAGCTAGAGCTTGTGCTTTAATGGCCGTTCGGACTTGATATTGAATGTCGTATTCACCCAGCTCCACAGTCCATTTAATAAGCCGACCGGACGCCTCAGGATTAGTCAATACCCGTCCGAGCGAACTATTAGTCATAACAATTATTCTATGTGCTAAAAAGTAAGGCCGTAACCTGCGAGCGGCTAACACCAAAGCATACGCCAACTTTTCGAGCGCTGTGTATCGGCGCTCGGCATCCTTTAGCAAATAACTAAGAAAGTATACAGGTTGCTGCTCGCTCCCTTCCGCTCGGACTAACGCTGACCCCACAGCATTCTCATTAGCAGATAAATACACAAGAAGAGGTTCACCCTCCTTAGGCTTTGCCAGGACGGGCAAACTTGCTAAGTACTCCTTAAGCTCTTCAAATGCTTGGTTGCAATCTTCATCCCACTGAAATTTGGTCGCACGGCGGAGCACCTTGAAGAAAGGCAGGCTTCGGTCGGCCGAACGGGAGATGAATCGGGAGAGAGCCGTTATCCGTCCAGTCAGCCTCTGAGCTTCCTTCAGATTACGCGGGGGAGCCATGTCCTGTATCGCCTTGACCTTGCTTGGATTGGCTTCGATGCCCCGGTCGGTCACCATGTATCCCAAAAACTTTCCACTAGTAGCGCCGAACACGCACTTAAGTGGATTAAGCTTCAGACCGAACTGGCGGAGGGTCCGACAGGTCTCCTCTACATCTGCGCAAAGATCATTAGCATGAATAGACTTAATGAGAATGTCATCGACGTACACCTCCATGTTTCGGCCAATCTGCCTTTTGAACACCTTGTTCATCAGACGTTGATAAGTTGCTCCAGCATTTTTTAGTCCGAACGGCATGACATTGTAGCAATAAGTCCCTTCGGAAGTGATAAAGCTGACCTTTTCTTGATCCGCCCGGGCTAACGGCACTTGATGATACCCCTGAAAGGCGTCTAACATGCAGATCAACTCACACCCGGCCGTGGAGTCCACCAATTGATCGATTCGAGGAAGGGGATAATAATCTTTGGGGCACGCCTTATTCAGGTCGCGGAAATCGATGCACACTCGCCATTTTCCGTTCGGCTTCTTCACCAACACAACGTTTGCCAGCCAGGATGGAAATTGCACCTCTCGTATATACCCCGCCTCTAATAGTTGATCCACTTCCTCTTTAACTACTTGATTTTGCTCAGTGGAAAAATCTCTCTTCTTTTGCTTGACCGGACGAGCGTCTGGAAACACATGCAACTCGTGCGTCATTACAGAAGCAGGAACCCCCTTGACCTCCTTAGGTGACCAAGCGAACACATCCTTGTTCCGCCTCAAACATTGCACCAACTCGGCCTTCCGGTCGCCCTGTAGATCTGCGGCAACAAACGTGACGGTTTCCGGCCGGTTAGCATCGAGTTGTACTTCTTCTTTTTCTTCATATACGAGCGTCGGTTGCCTTTCCTGAATAGTATTTATCTCCACCCGGGCGTTCTTCTGCGATTCTCGCTCTTCTGTCTTAACCATATCAACATAGCATCGACGGGCCACCCGTTGGTCTCCTTTTATTACTCCCACTTTATCTCCTACTGGAAACTTAATTTTTTGATGGAAAGTAGAGACGACCGCCCGGAACTCATTAAGAGCCGGTCGTCCTAATATAACATTATACGCGGAAGGAGCATCCACCACGATGAAGTCCGTCCGCCTTGTACGCATACACGGCTCCTGGCCTAATGAGATAGCCAGATTGATTCGTCCGGCCGGGAGAACCTCATTTCCAGTGAAGCCGTACAGAGGAGTTTTCATGGGACGCAACTCCTGCTCGTCAATCTGCAATTGAGCAAAAGCCTCACGAAAAATAATGTTAGCGGAACTACCTGTGTCCACGAAGACTCTGCGAATTGCATAATTAGCTATCACTGCTTCAATGATCAAGGCGTCATCATGGGGCACCTCCACACCTTCCAGGTCGGACGGACCAAAACTAATTTCAGGTCCTTGCGCTTTATCTTTGTTGCACCCAACCGCATGAATTTGCAAACGACGGAACGAAGACTTTCTAGCTCGATGAGAATCACCATCTGTAGGCCCGCCAGAAATGACGCCAATGGTCCCCTGGACCGCGTTGCGCCTATTAGCTTCGTCGTCAGCCTGCTCGGTCGACCGGCCACGTCGGGGACTCGGAGTTCGCGAAGGCGACCGAGCTCGCCGGGGCTGTTCGTCCGCTTGATTATGTTCGCGTCCCCTACGTCCTCGATATGCCCGATTATTACGTCGCCTAGGATTTCGTTCGGGAGAACGAGAGCGTCTGCGGGCGACCGGGCTGTCTGGACGTCGATTGGCCCGCTGAAAGTAATAACAGTCTTGAGTGTTGTGAGAATAAGATTTGTGATAACTGCAATACATAGGGACCTTCTCCGTTTGGCCTTCAGCAACTTCTGCGACCCGAACTGCCGGACGGTTTTTATGCCCGGTCGGGCTGTAATGCTTATTACGAGGCCCCTTTGGTGGATCTGCCTGTCTATGTCTTCGCTCAGACGTTCCTCCACTTTCAGGAACTTGTGATTCCTTCCGCCTTGCGGCCTGAGCATCTTCGGCATTAATGTACCGGGTCGCCCGGCTAATTAAATGATCGTAATTTTTGGGAGGTCTTCTCATAATAGACCGGAAGAACTCCCCCTCTGCCACACATTGAGTGAAGGCACTTAATAAAATCTCTGGCGTAATAGAGGGAATATCATTTGCTACTCCTTCAAATCTGGTGATAAAGTCTTTCAAGCTCTCCTTAGGGCCCTGCCGAAGAGCAAACAGGGCGACCGTAGTCTTGTTACGACGACGACGATTAACATAGTGATGTAAGAAAACCTTCTTAAAGTCTTCGAAAGAGGATATCGAACGGGCAGGGAGCCGTCCGAACCACCGCTGACTATTTCCGGAGAGTGTTGTCAAAAAGAGGCGGCATTTTATTCCGTCCGAATATTGAAAGAAATCCGCAGCGTTCTCAAATTTCACAATGTGATCTTCTGGGTCAGATTTACCATTATACTCAACTATGCCGAGCGGACGGTAATGCCGAGGAATAGGAGCCTCTTGTATCTCCCGAACGAATGGAGAAACTTTAACTGTCTCCTCCGTCATAGGAGCTTTATCCTTCCGCCCGACTTTGGGCTTAGCATCTGCACTAGATGAACCGGACGAATGACTGAGGGATTCCTCTCTAGGAATTGGGCCTGAAGGCTTATGGTTGACGGGGGAGACCGGACGGCCAACCCGGCGGTGCCGATCAGCCAGCAAACTTGAGGTTTGACCGGCCGCACTGGCTATTGGCGTCGGCATTTCCTTTCTTTCTTCTTCCGGACGGGTCCTCTGCTCCGTTCGGGTATAAGTAGTGGAATGTCCATGATCCGGCTGAGAGGGGCCCACGACGTTCACCTATTGCTGCTGCTTTAAGAGTTGCTCGGCCCGGGCTGTTATTAGAAGTTGTAAATCTTCTTGTGAGAGGATTACTGTGGTAAGGCGTCCGGGTTCGTCCATCCTTCCTTCTCAGATGCAAGATAAATTCCCACAGACGGCGCCAAAATGATCCTGTCTGAGATAGGGCGGATGACACCGGGGATTAACCTGTATCACAAATGGAAGACGTAGAGCTGACGAGATGCTGAGGTGGCTTCACTAGATGATCCCACGTCCGTGCTCCTGGAAACAATCGCACCAACTAGAAGAAAACGTTAGCGACCGAACCGGGGAAGGGGTTCCCTCGTTCGGTCCTCCAACGCCTAAGTCAGACAAGCTCAGAGAAGTACAATCAAAGTATAATGAAAGTACGGTGGCTTGCGTAATATTGCGTACCTGCCTTGGGAACCGAGAACCCCTATTTATAGTTGGGTGTCAGGCGTTAACTCCGAGGCGTACAAGGATGAGCTGTCCCCCTATGATTGGTGCCACGTGGCACTGTGCTCCGCCTGACACCTGTATCTGCTGTCAGAAAGTACAGCTGGCTGTCAGACACGTGTCTGACAGGCTGGATTACTTTCTGGTGATGAAGTCGTTCTCCGCGTTGCCCGCCCGGACGAGTGCCTGCCTCCGATGACCTGGTTGCTTGCTTGACTGAGGTTATGGAGGCTCGTCCGATCGGCTAAAGGCCACTTATGCCTGCTGACCGGACGGCTTCTATGCGGGCCCTCTGTACCTCCGTGGCTGCCACATCATACTATCCTGCTGACCTCATCTGGGACCCATAATCCTCGTCATCAACCCCGGATCAGAACACAATAAGAAAACAAGAATGCAAATATAAATAAAAGTGAAAATAACTTTTCACAATGATATTTACTTTTGCTTGCTCGTTTGTTGCTTTAGATTGTCTTTTGATGGTAATGGATGCAACAACAATTAGTCTCCAACCTATCAAGAATCGGTTCGTTCAAGTCATCTTTTATAAGTTGCTGCTTGGGATGATTTCCACCTACCAATCATCTGATATTACCCATTAGTCGATGGATCCACTATAGATTTAATTTGAACATTACTATAATATGTCCGCTCAATAGCTCCATCCACCTCAACACACATCAGTTGAATGATTATCATCAGTTGGCTGTTGCTTATTCAATCGAATCCTACAATTAAATTTTTAACTACCAATTACATCAGTTGACTAATTACTAATCAATTGAATCTCATAGTCGAGTTCTAAACTCTCTGTTTACTCAAATAGTAGAATCAATGTCGACTAATACACTTCATAAGTCAACTAATCATAAGCAATTGAGTCGAACAAATAATTCCTCAAACTTCTATTTGCTATATTAACATCAACAATCGACAGATTGAACCCTGGGGCAATGGTCCAATGGTTAGGTTCTCCAATGGATAGCTAAGGGATCGGTTGACCGTGGATCGTATCTGAATGAAGGTCAATGCAAGAGAATCTATTAAGGTTTTCTCGTAATAGAATTTTATTACACTTTTTTTAACAGAATTTTGTTACGGTTTTTCATAACAAAATGTTGTTACGGTTTTATCAGGTATAGGGTTTAAGTACTATATATATGGATCATTGTAAACCTATTGTATTATGAGAATAATTGAATATGATTCTCTTGCATAGAGAGAATTCTAATAAAGCTTCAGCTATTTTTGTGGAGTAGAGATGTCGCCGAACCATGAGGTTGAGAGGAGTTACTCCCCCCCCCCCCCTCCTGTACACAATAATTGGTATTAGAGTGAGGTTTTAGTGGATTTCTTCAACACGTCTTCTGTGAAGTTTGACGGAACCGAGAACTTTGGACTATGGTAGAGAAGGGTCAATGATTTGTTGGTGGAATAAGGCCATGGTAAATGCGCTAGGAGAATGGAAATTAGAAATCATAGAGTCATCAGATTGGGATGAGCTTCAGGTGAAGGCAGTGGCAACAATCAGGCTTTATCTTACGGATAATGTGATATTCCATGTCATGGATGAGGAGTCACTAGTGGTAGTTTAGTAAAAGTTAAAAAGTCTGTACATGTCAAAGACATTGACAAACAAACTGTATCTTAAGTAGAAATTATTCGGGTTGAAGATGATAGAGGGGACCAATTGGAGCCAACACATTAACATATTGAACCATATTATGAGTGATCTTAAGCGGATTGATGTAAAAATCGAGGATGAAGACAAGGCACTGATGTTGCTAAATTTTCTACCTTCATCTCCTACATACGAGAATTTGGTTACTATTTTAATGTGGTGGTAAGGAAACTCTTAAATTGGAAGAGATCATAGGTGTGTTTCTAGGTTTTCACCAAAGGAAGAAAATGATGAAGTTTCTCAGGGAGAAGGACTTATAATAAATAGCAACCAAGAGCGTGATAGGAGCAAAACTTAGTATGGATTGGGCGGTGACAACAAGCCTTATTCTAAGTCAAGAAGGAACAAGGTGATCACGTGCTACAAGTGTAGAGGCAAAGGTCATATGAAGAGAGATTGTCCAGAGATAAAGAATCATATTGTAGAGAACAAAGGTAGTTTGGGAAAAGTCTACAAACATAGCTAAAGAAGAAAATTCAGAGAGCGGTGATGGAGATATGTTATTAGTTATGTCGGGTTTGAAGCACTAACAGATGTATGGATCTTAGACTCTACGTGTTCATATAACATGATACCAAACAAGGAGTGGTTTGATACCTATAGGGTAGTAGATTCTAGTTCAGTTTTGATGGGAAACAATACGCCTTGTAGAGTTATCAACATAGAAAACGTTAGAATCAAGATATTTGATGCTATGATGAGAACTCTATGTGATGTCAGACATATAATAGAACTAAGGAAAAACTTGATCTCACTAGGCACACTAAATGGTATTAGTTGCAGTTACAAATCAATGAGTGAGGTGATAAAGGTTAGTAAGGGAGATGGAACATCTACAAGTTGATAAGAACTATAGTTGTAGGTGGAGTCACCTCGGTGGATTCTGAATTAGACAGTGGCATATGTGACTAGGGCATATGGGTGAACGTGGGATGGTAGAACTTCACAAGAGAAATTTGTTGAATGATGTCAAGATGTGCAAGCATGAATTCTACAAATTATGTGTCATTGGAAAACAGAGCAAAGTGCAATTCAAGACAGCAATACACAAGACGGAGAGAATTTTGTGTTGATGCAATCTTGTTTTGATGTGTGTCAAATGTTTAAGTTAGGTTTCTTATATACTTGATATGGTTGCCTAAGCTGTGCAGGGATGCTAGATCACTAAAAAACCTCATCCAGGGCTCCGTCAATGAGTTGGAAGTGGAAGCACCGGAGTGGAGCCGAGGAAGCAGACTTCAAGGGCGAGTGAAGAATAGCATGGAGACAAGCCGAGGGCTTGTATGCATCCGAGAGACGAGGCCAAGGAAGAGAGCTTCAGAGGGCAACTCTGAGAGATAAGAGGAGAGTGTGTAAGCCTGCATCAGGCGTCCGGTCGGAGTACCAGGCCCCTGGTCCCGAAACGGAACCAAACAGAAAGTTTGGGCGAGTGCAGGAGGTGCCTGCAATTCTGACAGCAGGCGCCTGCTACTGGGAGCAGGCGCCTGCACCAGGCCCCTGCTCAGGGAGCAGGCGCCTAGTAGAGAGCCGTTGGCTCTCGGCTAGCCGTTGGACTAGCTGTTAAAGAGGGAGCAGGCGCCTGGTCCTTTCAGGCAGGCGCCTACTGCAGTGAGTTGAGCTTTTCCAGCTTAACTCTCTCCTCTATTTAAAAGGAAACTTAGCCCACGTTTTGGGATAATGTTCTCCTTCACATTCTGAGCACAAAAGCCTTCTCTTCCTCCTATTCTAATACTCCATTGTAAAGAGGAAGAGATCTTGATTGTGAGAGGTTTGCTTCACCGATAAGAAGCGAGTTCTTAGTGAAGCTCTCGACGACGTGTGGATCCTTGGATTAGTTATCTCCTTGGAGGTGGATACCAAGTAAGTATTTGTATATTAGCATTAGTCTAATTGAATAGATTTCCACTTGCGCACTAATCTGTAGGAAAAGCGAGAATCTGGCCATCCAAAAGGTCCAACACGTCACTCTTTAGCTGGTTTTGGAAAAATAACGGCAATGTCCGTGCCACTTGGCATGCGACCATAAATTAATGTTGGAGTCTCAGAACAAGGTTTAGAGGGCATATGTACATTCTAGACATTCACCCCTTCCTATCAATACCAGGAATTAAGAAATCCAAATCCTCTAGTTCAATTAATGGTTCTGGTCAAAACCCATTAATAGACCTAGAAGGGTCGGATTGAAACCATTCCAAGGTCTATGGGTTCATATGGATCATAGTAGTCCGAATATGTTCTCAAATACATGTGTAACTCTCTTCTCAATGAGGGTCCTAATGGGTTGAAGCTTTGGTAACATTGTGGTGTTGGTTTTTCAAGTACAATGGAATGTTGGAGTTGTTTTTTTCAAGAACAGTGCTACGCTTTAGCTAGTTTTAGAAAAATAATGGCAAGGTCTGTGCCACTTGGCACATGATCATAAATTCATGTTGGAGTCTCAGAATAAGATTTAGAGGAAATATGTGCATTCTAGACACTCACCCCTTCTTTCAATACTAGAAATTTAGAAATCGAAGGCCTCTAGGTCAATTAATAAGTTTCAGTCAAAATCCATTGATGGACCTTGAGGCCTTGGATTTCTAAATTTTTGGTATGACATGGAAGGAGTAAGTGTGTAGAATCTATTTATGCCCTTCAAACTAAGTTCTGAGATTCCAACGTGATTTTATGGTTGCATGTCAAGTGACACAGACCTTGCCACTATTATTCCAAAATCAGTTATAGTGTGACACTATCTTTATAAAATAGCTAACACGTAACATTGTACTTGGAATACCAGCGACACTATATTAACTATACTTCAATCCCGTTTGGATCATCATTGGGAAGCTAGTTAAAGAGTAATTGAGGCTACATTTGGACTACTAATAGTCATATGAACCCATAGAAGTTGGAATGAGTCCGATCTGACTCTTCTAGGTGCATCAATGAGTTTTGACCAAAGCCCATTGATTGACTTAGAGGCCTTGGATTTCTAAATTTTGGTATAGCTTAGAAGGGGTGAGTGTACAAAATCTATTTATACTCTCCAAACCAAGTTTTGAAACTCTAACATGATTTTATGGTTGTGTGCCAAGTGGCACGGACCTTGCTATTGTTATTCCAAAACCAGCTATAGCATGACCAAAACCCTTTTGGTCTTGGAAAAATAGCTTCAATGTTGCGTTGTACTTAGAAAATCAGCACCACAATGTTACCAAATCTTCAACCCATTCGGACCCTCATTGGGAAGATAATTACGCATGTATTTGAGGACATATTCGGACTACTGTGATCCATATGAACCCATAGACTTTTGGATGAGTTTGATCCGACCCCTCTAGGTCATCAATAAGTTTTGACCGAAACCTATTGATTGACCTAGAAGCCTTGAATTTATTAATTCATGGTATTGATAAGAAGGGGTGAGTGTGTACAATATATTTTTACCCTTGTTCTGAGACTCCCGCATGAAATTATGGTCGTGTGACAAGTGACACAGATGTGGGAGCTATTTTTCCAAAACTAGCTACACCGTGGCACTGGTCTTGGAAAAACAGTTATCCTGTAGCGCTGTACTTGGAAATCTAGCACCCACCTATCCTAATATTGTTACAAATACAATATAGAAATGATATATTACTGATGAAACTATATCACTTCTATATTTTAAAAGAATAGATATACAAGTTACAAAAGTATACAATATTAGTTTTACAATTCTTACTCATTAGTCAAGTTACAACACATTATATAATTAGACTGAAACTTTGGAAAATTTGTCCCTCAAAATTAATACTAATAGATCTATTCTAAATCTTTTCATGTCTACTTGTTTGAATTCCATCTGCAGACATCTTATGCATTGCATCACAAAAAAGACACAATCATTACTATAAAGAACATGAGCAATTTAGTATTTAAAATTTAAGATAAATTAACATATTCATATTGACTCTCTATTAACCTGGCTTCTTGTTATGGACAATCAACTGTGACACTTACCCATTTGGAAAAAGGATGGTGATATTCTAAAGCAGGATGAATTGAAGCAAGTTGCTCACGAGAAAAATCTTGTGGGATACCTATACGAATGAAAATAAACACTAATTTTATCAGCAATTTATACTGCACTAGTCTCTTAAACAAGATTATTATTTTCTCATCAATGCTTCAAAATCTGATGATGATTTACACGTATGTGTAAGAGAGTTGTAATGATTGAAAGTCATAGCTTTTATGTCAATAGATAATAAGTGAAAGTGTGCATCACCTATGGTAATAGGTATAAAAAGATACCTTAACTCTTCCTCTACCATATAAGTTATTTTTAGTTGTGTCGTGGTACTCTTTCATAGATATTTTGAGGTTGACTACAGTTGTGCAAAGAAATATACATAAGTAACCGTGTAATACAACATATTCAACCATTATATATTATCTGATAAATTAAATTTCTTATAGTGAAACTGGTTAAAAAATATATATAGACTTGTTGTATGACATACTAGATGAAGAAACCCCCCTAAATAGAATAGAATAATATGTATCAATTAACTTCCTTCTGGTAAACACATTAGCATTAACACTAGTGAATAAGGAAGTCATAGTTAAACAAAAAGGTGCTTCATCCCAAACATATTCTGTAGTAGGTCTAAAAAGAAAATCATTCACTTTTAATTAGGTCAATAAATATTATAACCTGTGATTTTTGATACTTGTCACAGAATTAAAATAACTATATAATAAGGGTTGAAACTAGCTTACTTTATTTTTTCCAATGTATTTAACAAGTAGGTCACATCTTCATCTTATTTTTTCTTCATGGAAGTTTTAATTTATTTATTTAAATACTACCATAAACAAACAAATTTATAATTAGTTGTTGAAATCATAAAACTAAAACTAATTGATGTACACATACAAACTTACTGCAATGACTTGCATTCTCATTTTGTTAAATATGTTAATTCTTTTAGTCTCTTTCTTGGCATCTTCTTTAGAATTTACTTTCGGAATTGATATAAACTCTCCCTCTTTTTCTCTATAATCCATATCAATTTTTTATTTTCTCTGGTCAATACCAGCTGTAGATATTGTCATATTCTCCGAAGGTTTGCTGATTTATATCTGACTTCTCTTCTTTAGAGGTAACAACTTTAACTATGTATGACTATCACTAGGAGTATCCCTGTAATCATAGATACTTTAATCATGTATGACATCTCCTAGTCCTTGTTCTAGCAACAGCAGGTTCACGATGAGGATCCACTACAGGGTCTCTTGATTCAGTTAAGATGCCCTGATTTTCTATTATTCTATGTAATTCTTTCACCTTTTCATTAGATGATGTTCTCCATTGTTAGCTCCTTAATTTGTTTCTGATGAATAATATATTTAGGGCATTCATTGTCAGCTGGGCAACTACCTTCTATATATGTCCCAGTGATGCCTCTAATAGATGTGGAGTAACATCGAGCTGAGGGAGATTTTCTACCATTGATTTTTCATAATGAGTAGGGACAATTTCACTAATAACCTATCAAATTATAAATAATTATTTAACAATTGCAATATGAAATTAGGTGATAGTCTTAGATATTTACCTCTTAGGTGAGACTTGTTTCAACAAAGCTCTTATCTTACTAATATAGGAAGGAGTAGACCTCCACTTATTTATTTTTGTGTCTTCAGTATTATATGGTTTTTAGATTGGGATATGCTCCAAAGACCATGCCTACAACATTAGTCACAATCTTACATAAATAATATTGTCCATATAAAATAATCACATTTACCATTTTAAAAACACTTACAGCTAAAAGACCAGCAAATCCCTTGAGGTATGAAACTGAAGTGGTCGTATGGAATGACACACTTAATGTAAAAAGATCCCTGATGGTAGGTAATTGGGGAGCAATAAATTGATGAATTGCTTTAACCCAATTGAATCTACCTAGATTTTTAAATTTATCTATAATATCTACAAGATTTAATGGAACCTTATATGTACTAGACGAAAATAAAACACAAACAAATATATATAAAATGTATAATTTACAAAATACTAAAACATCAATATCTAATTCAACTCTACGAGAATATAGTTTAAGTAACTCCTCAATTCTTGATCTAGTAGGTTCTTTTTTATGGGAGAAGTGAGCAAGAAAAAGGTCACCCGATGCATTAGTTGAGTTCAAGCAACAAAACTACATCTCTTTTAGTGAAAGCTATTGGGACACCTAAAAATTTATGTTGATTAGTTTTCTATTATGCACTTCTAACTTTGAAACTAGAAATTATACATGAAAATATAAAGATTTTAGATGCTGGATCTTAACTTTGGAATATATTCACGAGTAGACTACGAATTTGCTGAAAATCTTGTATGTCTAAAAAAATAGTAAAAGGGGATGTTTAATGATTGCTTTGTATCGATCATGTAAACGAACACAACCCCGATCTTGTCCTTTCATTGTTGGTCATCCAAAAAAACTATTAAAGTGACCTAAAACATGGGTCCATTGGAGTTTATGACCAACATCAACTGATGACTAAAATCCCATGGCAAAATAACATTTATTAACATAAATAAACAATTGTATATATGCGAAAATAATGTTTCTATGATTAAGGAAAATCATCACATGTTGTCCTGGTTTTACAAATCAGCACAACATTAAAGTTGATTTTTAAAAACATACACAACGTTGTAGCTGATATTCAAAAACTAGCACAACGTTGTAGCATGTTTTCAAAAAACCAGCTACAATGTGACCGATTGAATAAACAAGCATATAGGAACTCAATTTTTTACATAACAACAGTACTTTGGTATTGGCCTTTTAAAAACACGACTTTTGTACCCATTTTTTAAAATCAGCACTATCATGTTCATTCGAAATCAACCACTAAAGTATATCTCGTAGTGGTTTTTAATCAGCTTGTTCTTAGAACAACGATGGGTAAGGAAAAACACTCAACATACCTTTGTAACTCCCGTGGAATATGTCGTTAAGAAACAAGTGTAGAAAAAGGACATAAGGGAGATGAGCATTATAGATTGGATGAAAACTCTAACTCACTCATGCAAGCTAATCACCAAAGAAGATGGCCTGGGTCTAGGATCTGACGCGTGGGAAGAGAGGAGCGAGATGAGAGGGGAGGAGGGTTTAGGGTTTTGGTTTTGAAAAGTAGCAACGTGAGCGAATTGCAAAGAGAAGAGAGAGAGAGCGAAATTATAGCCATGCATTTTGAAGAGAAGAAGAAAATGCTAGATTTTGTGTGCGTCAGCGCGCCAAGTCAATCATCGATGACAATCGCCCATATAAGGACGTGTGGGGTAACATTTATATATATATTGGAAAACTCAATAATTAACAATGGAATCCTATCGCTATTTTGTGATGAAATTTTAATATTTCATCTCTATGCTTATATATATATGAAATTTAAAAAGATATAATAATTAGTGACGGATATTTAATATTTCGTCTCTAGGTAGCAACGAGCTTTAAAGTCCGTCGCTACTTTTAATATTCTATCATTATGTTTATATATGAATTTTAAAAAATTATGATAATTAGCGATAGATTATTAATGTTTCGTCTTTAGCTAGCGATAGATATTTAAAATTCCGTCTCTAATTAACGACGGATAATTAAATTCGGTCTCTATTGTTTGTATATGAAATTTAAAAATATTATGATAATTAGTGACGGTCATTTATTTATTCGTCTCTAATTAACGATGATTTTTCCTTATTTGGTTGCTAATCTTGGCTATGTTATAATGACACCATTAACTAATTTAGCAACGAATTAAATTAACCGTCGCAAATTAGAGACAGATTTTAATATCAATCTCTAAAATTAGTGACAAGATTAATAAATTGCCTCTCTATTTTAGCGACGGACTATTTAATTATGTCGCTAAAATTATAGATGAACTATTTAATTTTGTCGCTAAATATAGAGACGAAATTAAATTATGTCTTTAATTAGTGACTGACTATTTAATTCTGTCACAATTAACGTCAACCACTAATTTTACAATGACAACAATAATCAATTACTAGTTAGTCGCTATATTCAATTAGCGACAGATAATTCTACCGCTAAAGACTATTTTTTATAGTGATGTAAAAGTATATACGATGTCCGGATGGATGAGCATTTTCTTATTTATTCTTATGGTGGGGTGATTTTTTTTTGTAAAATCGGGTCAGTGGATTAGCTGATTCAAAAAAGCTGAATATCCAGTATTAATTAAAAAAAAAATTATACGATGATGGGATATGCAACAAAAGGAAAAACACATTGGCCAGCAAAGATTTAAAGCGAGTACTTGAAAAAATATTATATTGTAAACTTTAGCAGCATTCATGGTATATAAAAAAAACGGAACTCATCGTCACCAGCTACTCATCTCTGAGCAATCGTTGGAGGTTTTATGGTACTACCACATATATAATTATAAAAGAAACTATTTAAAAGAAACAATCAATTCCTTCGGAGGAATCCAATTGAAGATATTGATCCACATCTCTATTGTTCCTCTAAGTTCGTTGTCTTGGCCCTCAGGCGAGCTCTCGCGTATTAGTTGTAGTTCTACATACTAATTATGTGGTTAAAGCCTCTAGCGTTTTCATCAACTCATCCCTAAGTTAACATAAAGGAAATAAATCATAATTTGCTACTAGCCATTGT
>JBAMIE010000055.1:2553069-2570072 GCA_037177295.1 Kaempferia parviflora | reverse complement strand
TTCAGTTTTTTGGATATACAAAACTGGAGCCATCTACCAAGTACGTGGATTTGAATCTAATCGATATTGTGTGGATCTTCAATTCGATAAGTGTTGCAGTTTGTAACCTGAAGTTTAATTCAAAGAAAGTGGGTATTCAATTCGATTTGTGCTACGAATGTAACACAACAGTTGAAGTTGATATGCAAATGGGGAGGCAATTTATTGCTCAACTGCGGAATTAAACACTGGACTTGCACTTAAATGAGCAACCACCAAGTAGCTAAAACAAGGACCAACTTGCTATAAAATCTCTATAAGATGTTTATGCAACATTCTTTTACATTATCTTTATTTAGAGATTCTTGTCCATAATTTTGTTGGTCAGGATGATTCATATCCAAATTACGGTTGAATTGATATTGGAATCCGGCTGCAATAGCTTGCAATCCATTCATCCGTCCTCCTATGTTGTAATTTGGATTAGGGCGGGCGGCCTTCAGCAGCTCCCATCGAAACTACTACCTAAGTGTACGGGTGAATTCGTCGATGAATCGTAAATAATTATGGTCGGATTACGATCTCAATCGGTCCATAATTTACATGTTGGACAAGAGGATTGAATCTTTTATTTAAGAATTCGTAGAATATTATTTTCAAAAATTTAGTATAATGCCAATTTTACAACTCCTCCACCATCGAATCAACGCTCGTGATTCATCGACCTGATTGATCCGACGGTAAAGAAGACGCCCTGTATGTAGTTTGCAATTGGTCTCAAGTTTCCGCAGTTGAATTGGGGACACGGGCATATTAGCAAACACCTTGTCCGCACTATTTGCCGTTCTGAAATCGTCGGTCCACTGCCGATATGCTTCTCCGCCACCGCCTCCTCCTCCTCAACCTCCACAGGCCCCTCGCTTCTCCTCCCGCTCCTCCTCTGGCCGCAGTCTCCTTCCGGCCTTTGTCCCTCTCCGCGCATCGGACACCTAGCACAGACTCCCCTAGCCCTTCCGGGTCTCCCGTCAAGGGCTCCTCCGTTCCGGATGTCGCCGCCCCAGGTCTGTTGCGGAGTGAACTCTTCGTGCCGCCGGGAGTGGAGCGGAAGGACGTGACTTCCGAGATGCTGCTCCCTGCTTCTAACATCGTCGTGGGGCCCTACGCTGGCGACTCGGAGGTGAAGAAGATTGAGTTCGTTAAGAGCAGTGCGAGGGCGGGCGATTGCCCTAAGGATGATCGCCCGGAATTCGCCATCCTCGGAAGGTCCAACGTCGGCAAGTCCTCCCTCATCAATAAGCTCGCCCGCAAGAGGGAGTTCGCCCTCACTTCCAAGAAGCCAGGTTCCTACTTTCGTACTAAATTCATCTTGTTTTGCTGCGTTAAAGCCAGTTGCCCAAATTGTTGATGAACACAATGATGTTTGTACAACAGGTATGAAAGTATCTAGACATGAAAGTGGAAACATGAAATTCTCAAGTCTTAACTTGGATACCTGACATGCATAATCAGAAAGAAATCTTTAGATTGACAAATAAAGAGACAAAGAAAGAACTGAGAACCTTGTTTCGGGCACAATGGTTGCTCTAGGAGAGGATAACTAAGGCTTCACATCCATGTTGGGGTTTTGCAAATATCTAATGCAAGGATGCTAGCAATTTTCAAAATTGACGAAATATTCACCCTTAAGTCCAAAGGAAGCTAATTTATTCATTCATTACATAATAGGCTTGATGGATATAGATAGGCTTGAGGGATAGATATTGTGAGAAACAGAAATTGAGGATGAAGCTGAGAACTTCACTCAATATTTGGTTTGGTTTGACCATAGTCCAAGCCCGTTTGTGTGTTACCCCTATTAGAATATACTCAATGACAACCCTGTGGACAGCTTAAGACAGTATACTACTCAAGAACTCTGAATATATTATTTGTTTTGACTTGCAAGTGTAGCTCAATGGTAGAAAATAGTCTCCTTGTGATGAGTGTAGACGAGGCTTGCTTTGTTTGATTCGTCTGCACTGAACTCAGATTTACACCTTGACCTCCACTATAAAATAGTCATAAGCCTGCTTTTCTCAGGTTAGAAATCAAGTTTGTTGTTGATTTATTGTGATCAATCCAATAATTTATTTCCTTATGCTCTGGATATATTTTTATTTCTGAATGATTTGCTAGTCCTGGCATGCTGTAAAATATTTATTTTTACAGGGAAAACACGACTTATAAATCACTTTTTGGTTAACAACAGCTGGTACATTGTGGATTTGCCGGGCTATGGGTAAGCACACTTCATTAGTTTGCAGTTGAATGTCTGCTCAATATCTTAGTGATTTGTGTCTTAAAGACCAAGGACCTCTTGATTCTGACATTGCTTATAGGTAGACTAGAATTCCTCATTACATTGGACTTATGATTTGTTTGTCTTGTTTTAAGAGTTATGTTTTGATAAAGTTGTACTGACCTAGTTGTCAATGTGTAGTATTTCATTAATTCGTTTCTTTACAATCAATTTCTGTAGAGTTGTTATTGTATTTCATTTGCTTCTGTGTATTCTTTCTGGAGATGATCTTTGAAGTTGTTGATTTTTTCTTCTTTTATTAAATATGAATCAGAAACAGAAATGGTATTGACGAGAATATAAAGCTTCAGACTAAATAAAATAGAATGCAATGGATGTTATAGTCAATCCCAAAATTGTGATTTAGAATATGGTTGTATCTGAATTCATGGGTAGGTATTAAAAAAAAGAAAAATCAAACCCTTAGTTATCCTCATCTACCTATACTATATGCAATATATCAAGGATATTTAGTTTTAATGTATACTAGAGTGCAATACTGACATTTCATCCATTTATAATATGCCTCCAATCCAAATAAAATAAAGCCACTGAGTTAATATGAAAAACCTTGATTATCAGTCTACTCACTAGCCAAATTCCAATTTTTTTCCTGATGGGAGAAAATAATGGATAATTAATCAGTTCAAAGGTCTCTAGACTATTCTTGAATTTGGAACATGTTTAGATATTATTTTGTTTTTGCTTCTATATTGTAATTTTTTTATTGTCATAATTAGACTTGCTCTGTTGTTGAGTTGCAAAACCCCATAAAGAGGTGTAAAACTATATATTTCAGATAGTTCTCGGCTGTTGCATAAAATTCTCATATTTCCTTCTTTTTCCTCTATTCCCTTGTATTGCAACTTGAGAGATCGCTAATAGAAGCATGCAGAATGCACTGCATCATCAAATTCTTTGATCAATATACCTCACAATCTGAGGTGAGTAGGCAAAAGTATTTTCTTTCCATTTTGATTGATGCAAAACGTGATAATGCTTACGCCAAGAGCCCCTTATCGCTGGCTCCACGGTGAGATGAAAGGACATAAATCAAATACTGAGTGGCCCCCTAAGTGGGAGAGTTATTTGCCGCAGCCGCGACTCGAACTCTTGCCCATTGATGCAAATCTACCACTTGGGTACCAACTCAGCTATGCCCTAAGGGTATTTTCTTTCCATTTTGTTGAACATGGTGGAGATGGTGCATACCCCAATTATCAATAAAGATTTATTTCCTTTGAAAGAATAATATATTTATTGGAACAAGAATAAACCACTACAGAAAATTGCACAATGAACCTGCCATGATCTATCGTGGATGCTCCTCATGCATCATAATGGATGCAGCTGTCTGAATGAATAGTTTCATAACCAAGTTTACGATGTGAGAATTTAATAGATTTGGTTTTTTTTAGTAGTACTAGCAGAGAGTTAATGTGCACCATACTTCATTATTTACTTGATAACTGTGAACTTAACCATGAGTTTATTGTGCAATATTTTATCCTAATTTTGAACCAACATCAATTTTACTGTCAATATGATTTGAAAACCTACAAAAACTAAACAAAGTACTTCGAACTCTTTAAATCTTGATGTGTTTGAATTCGTACTTGTGCTACTCCTTGTACCTTTTGATTATGCAACCCTCTAGTTGCTTACAGGTTTGCAAATGCATCTCAATCTTCTCGAACCGACTGGTCGAGATTCACCAAGGGATACTTTTTGAACCGGGAGACCTTGGTTGGTGTCTTGCTCCTCATCGATGCCAGTATTCCACCCCAGCAAGTAGATTTTGACTGTGCTAATTGGCTCGGACGTAACAATGTATGCCCATCCTACTACCACATCTTTTACTTTTCAATCATCAACTCTTTCTTTTGTTTTGATAAAAGATACCCATGAACTTGATTGCTCTCAGATCGGCTTGACTTTTGTGTTCACCAAGTGTGACAAAATCAAAGGAAAGCAACCTCATGACAAGATCAAGCATTTTCAGGATCTTTTCAGTGAGTACTACCGGAAATCACCGCCTCCATGGATCATGACAAGCAGTGTTACTGGCTTAGGTCGAGACGAGCTCCTCTGCCATATGTCTCAGCTGAGGAATTACTGGGACAACGATGAGTCGGTTTGATAGCTGAAGCATTTTTCGAAAGGGTTTCGACTTGTTCTAGCTCCTATATTTTGGTTGACAATGCTAAATGTGATTGTGTCAACGTTTTAAAATATTCCTCTGTTATCGGTGTCGCCGTTAGGGTTAGTTAGACCTTGTAAGTGCCTAACCTTAATTAACTTAAAGCATATTACTATGTTATGTTTGAGAATGTTAGCACTAAATTGGAATCACAAATTATGTTCATGCATAGATCTTGATCTGATCAAGTGACTTTGAAGTTATAACGAGTGCTTCTACCTTGATCGAGATTATTGTGTCATAGGTGTCTGTCGTAAATTACCAATTTGCCTTGAAACTGACCGTTAACTTAATTATACTGCGTTAAGGACAGATTAAGAACCATAATTAAACTTCAAGCTTATAAGTACCCGCTAAATTAATTAGCATGAGGCAGAGAAACCGAAGCGTCTAAATCCTGTCGGCGGCGGTGGGGCAGAAGGTGATGCGGTACCCGAGCGTGCCGGAGGCGCAGGTGAATGTGCTCGTGGCGTCGTCGTACGCGTAGCTGTACGCCGCCGGGCACGCTGATTTGAAGACCTGAGAGTAGCGGCTCGGCCCGCACGACGCCGGCGATCCGTGGGCTCCCGTGCAGCAGTACTCCGAAGCCCCGAAGGCCTCGCACGCGCTTCGGCACGCCACCGTGTGGCCCGCTGCCCCCACCACCTGCAGCTCCGCCGGGCACCGCTTGTTCACGTCCGCCACGCACCCCGTGTACTGGCACCTGTTGTCGCCCCTTCGTCCTCCGGCCGCGGGGCGCACCCCGATGCCGACGTTGTAGCCGTCGACGAGGCTCACGTCGTAGAAGTCCTTGTATCCAGTAGATGGCCCGGCGAGGGTGAACTCCGCCCGGGTGGCAGGCGGCGCACCGCCGACGGAGCCGAGGAGAGCGCCGCCGCAGTCGCCGGTGTCGCAGCGGCCTGGGGCAGTTCCAGTGGGGTCGAAGGAGCAGCCGGTGCGCGCCCAGAAGCGGCCGGACCAGCTCGGCGGGGCGGAGAAGGAAGCGGTGGCATTGGGGCGGAGCTCGAAGCCGCCGCCTCCAAGGCGAATTGCGGTGTTACCTGACAATGTGGCGGGCCAGACGGTATACCGGCACTTGTTATGGAATGTGAAGGCAGTGGCGGCGATCGCCGGTGCCGGACCCAAGAATAAAACAACTGTAACGCCATTAAGGTCACTAATGCACAGTTAATGAAACTTAATTAGTAGGAAACGGAGAAGCGCTTACCGGCGGCGACGAAGAAGAAAAGGCTCTCCATGGAAGCTTTTCTAAGTGATTAGAGGAGAATTAAATCTGCAAATTGGTGAAGTATGATAGGAAATGAGGCTTATTTATAGTTGCAATCACACTGGTTAATTGCAAGCTAATTAATTAAGGTGACTCATGCCGAAGGAACGAGAATTTGATGAACAAACTCGCCAAGGACCAAAAAGTGGGGGGAAACAAATTAAATTAAAATGGACGAATGAGATTAATCAAAGGAAGATCGTACGGTTATTAAGGAGATATTGATGTCATTTTTGTCCTAAATTTAGTAGTAGATGAATCACAAAAATTATGCTCTACCATTTATTTTATAAAGAAATTGACCTTTAACTCCGACTTGGATTTAGTTCACCTTATTAAGGCACATTGATTGTGATAAAGTAGAAATAAAAATATTAGAATTGTTAAAAGGCTTCATTAAGACTTTAATATTACAAAAAAAAAAAAAAATCTAATTTTGAATCATAAATCATGCTATTATAGTTAATTCTGCGAATACAAACTTTGTTAGTTAATAGAAAAAATCAGAAGAGTTAAGTGATTTTCATTGTTGATAAGATATTTATATAAATATAATCAAACTCAATAACAAAGTCGTTGTAGTATAGTGGTGAGTATTCCCGCCTGTCACGCGGGTGACCCGGGTTCGATCCCCGGCAACGGCGTTAGAAGTTTTTTTTTCATTACGGTTGGATTAAGATATTTATATAATTAAAAATAAAACTCGTCTTTAACAAGCAAGTCGTTGTAGTATAGTGGTGAGTATTCCCGCCTGTCACGCGGGTGACCCGGGTTCGATCCCCGGCAACGGCGTTTTTATTCAACTTTGATTAGGTGGGATAAATATATAAAATATATAAAAATAAACTATGATGCTTTAACAATCAAGTCGTTGTAGTATAGTGGTGAGTATTCCCGCCTGTCACGCGGGTGACCCGGGTTCGATCCCCGGCAACGGCGTCGTTTTTCAACTTTTTATCATTACGCAGAGTTATTGTATAAACAAAAGAAAAATAATTAGTATTTATCAATAACTTTTAATATTATAGCAGCGTAAATACAAAATAAATTTTCTTTTACAGGACATGATTAGAAAATAAGATTCCGTTATACTAAATAAGATTATTTTATAACGAATGACCACCTACGACTTTAGGATAACACCAAAGCGTGTACCTATTTAAATATCTCCTATTCAAAATTAAATAAGTATATTATTTAAATAATAGAAGAATATCTAACTCATGCATATTTATTTCATAAACTAGTAAAAATATAAAAGGTACTTTCAAATATCCATAATTTTAATTTAAATTTGATAGAAAAGATATATTGGACTCATTCTTTTCCCTTCACTTACACACATCTACTTAAAGCACAAAAATCAGCAAATTA
This sequence comes from Kaempferia parviflora, assembly GCA_037177295.1. Lineage (NCBI taxonomy): Eukaryota > Viridiplantae > Streptophyta > Magnoliopsida > Zingiberales > Zingiberaceae > Kaempferia > Kaempferia parviflora. Next base: position 2,562,914 of record JBAMIE010000055.1, on the reverse strand, counting down.
TATCTATAATTACAAAGTTTTAAACTCATCCATCCTTCCAATTAACCTAGTCTCTTCCGACAATATCTAGAAGAAGAGGACAAGCTTAAACTTTACAAAGTCCTCACATAATCCCATGACACGTTGACTTTTTGAACAAGTCAACATGGCATGCCCCCTGTCCACGTCCTTCTCCTACTCTTCTCCTACTGCTGCGGCAAAAGTCCACGTAAAGCTCCTTAATTCCTTCTCTCTTCCTCGGCTTTGATCGCCAGCGCCGCCTGCCCCTCGCTCTCCTCGTCCTCCCCTTCCTCTTCCTCCTCCGCCATGCTATCGGACCGGTCGCCGCTGCTCCTCACCTCGGACTCCGGCGACCCCCCGGCCATCGCCTTGTACGCCGTCGCGCGCGGGGGCTTCAGATGTTGGAGCAAGTGGTGGTGGTGGTGTTGCGGCGCCTGCGCCACCGACGAGTAGAACTCTTGCGGGATGGGCGTGGCGGCGCAGTAGTGGGCAGGGCCCGGGTGGGCGCCGTAGATCGCCGGAGCCCCCGCCGACGCGGCGTACTCTGGAGGAACCCATATGCCTCCCAGCACCACCACTTGCGGTGCCGAGGCCGCAACCTGCGGCGCCGGCGCCGGTCTCCTCGTGTGAAGTCTATATTTCTGTTAGAACAGAGAGCAAATTATATATTAATGTCCATTTTGTGATTACTACTACGGCGGCGGGAAAGGAAACGGGTGACAGAGATCGGCAGAACCTGCAAGTGGCTTTTCACCTCGTCGTTTGTCAATCCCTCAACTTTCATCAGCTCCCTGATCTGCTTCGGAGTCGCCACTGTTCCATTTTTGTTCAGATTAGAAAAAAAAAAATCGAATCGAATTGAATCTTTGTTTAATTGCAATGGAAGTTGATCGATTAATTCACCTTGAGAGCCTCCCAATATCTGAAGAGCATTGACAAAGCGCCGGTGCAAGTCAGGCGACCAGCATCTCCTGGCTTTCCTCTGGGCCGGCGGCGACGGCGTCGATTGGCTTTCCGTCACGTTGCTCGCACCTCCCTTGCAGTGTTCTGCTCCGCCACCGTTTTCTCTTCTACCGTTGACACCGCCGGTCTCCGCCTCCACGCACTTCCCTTCCTCGACGACTTTTTCTGCGGACACGAGCGCGAGCTCCGGCAGAGCGCGTGGAGGTGCCGCTGCCGGCGCTCTGGCGCCGCATCTGTTCTTATCCTTGGAGAAAGGAAGGAAGGCGCCGCCGTTCCTCTGCTTGGCGTCCAGCGCCAGCCTGGGGCTCACGTCGATTGCTTGCTCCGCCTCCAATTTCGTCGCCGGCACCGGCGGGATTTGCTTCTCCGCGGTGGCGTCAACCGGTTGGCTCCATAGCTGGGACGAGAGCATCCAGCTCGGCTTCTCGGAAGGCACATTGAGACCGGCCTCTTCGTCCCCGCTGACGCTCATGTTCTTAAGAGGCATGAACTCTTCCAGCACCGGCCGCATCCCCTGCTTCGTTCGGCACGCCTCCAGCTGCTGCTTGTAGCACTCGATAGCTATTTCAGAAATCACAAAACTCGAATTAAATCTCACACCCTAACTAACCAGTTGCATGCACAACAAGATCGAATCTAATCCATTCAATCGGTATACCGTTGTTTAAAAGCTGCATGCAAAGAGGCAGCTCGCGCTTGAACGCTTCAATCTTGTTGCGTTCTTCCTCGAGTCGCGCGAGGAATTCTTGAATCTTCTGACTCTGCACTGGCTGCTGTTGCTCTGCGATCTTCTTCTGAACCACCGAGTAAGCGTTGTTAGGCTTATAATCGAGGCTGAGCTCGGCGGGCACTGAAGCCATTGCAGCTTAATTAATTCTACTGCTGCAACGAATGGATGCTGCGACGTCTTCTTAAGTCGCGCGGAGGAGGTGGATGATGCTGTGAGCTCACAAGAGGAATCATGGTGAATTTGAGGTGGAGGAATAAAGTGAGATTGGAGAGGATCGGAGGAAAAGAAAAAGGAGGAACAGATAAAGCACCGTAACTTCTTGCAAAGAACAAAGGCAAAAGTTTGTGAGATTGCATGAGAAGGAAATTAATCAACTCACCGTTTTGAATCAAGTGACCTATTGATTAAACCAATTAAACCAATAACTTAAATAGTCTCAAAAATCTAATAATAAAATTATTTAGACTCTAGTGCCTTTGGACTCCTTGTACTGCTTCAAATCAACCGTAGACATCGAAAAGATTCTTCTTCCCTCCCCTGGCCTTTACACTACTCTTGTCCTTTATGGAAATTGAAGCGAATTGATATAGTAAAACTACAATTTTCATCAACACACACATCGCATGACTCGGTGATTCATAAAAAAGTGTCAGCTGCCCTGCAGTCTGTACGCAGAGTACGTACGTAGCTCGGTGAACAAATGCATGAATCACAGAGGACATTCTGTTAGATGATGAACAGCTAAAAAAGAAAAGATAGACACAGATCATGTCAAAGTGATAATTTTTATAATAAACAGGGTGATAAGATAAAGATGGAGAGGGGAAGCATATACTTCAGATAGATAATTCAAACAAGATATGCAAAGATTCCCAGTGGCAGAGGGCCATATTAAAGGAAAGGGGGGAAGGAGGAAGATGCTGGCCGCCTCCCTTTTTCTTTAATTCGTATTCAAAAGGTAGACACTGTCTCTAACCTTTCGCACTCGCAGAGAATTCATGGCAGAGGACAGGGATATCTAATGTGTGCTTAAGAGAATATTATCGTCAAAGGACCTCCATAAGCAAGGAATATCTACTAAAGTACTTGTAGAATAATTAAAGATATTTGGCCAGTTAATCAAAGAGGGAACCTAAAGTTTGACATCTGTTAAAGATCAGTGCATCTCGTTTTCAATTTTCAGTTTTTTTTTAAATTTTTTACTACTTCAAAAAACTACCACGAACATGCTAGCAGAATATATCATACCTTTGTAAATTAAAAAATTAACTATTTTTTTTTTCAATTTAAGCTGTCGAATTTACATTGATTTTGATTTGAAGCCAACGAGATCAGGCAGGAATCTTCCATACGGTTGCTTTGGTAGCTTTAGGAAGTGCGCAGGAAGTGAAGCAGATTCCTCTACGTCTACGGAGAGAAGAGAAGATAAAGAAGAAGCAGAAGAAGAAGAAGAGGTGTGCGGTGCATCGAATTCGATGTGCAATCATGAAGCTCGGTCGCTTTCTGCACCAGTCTTCAGGTACAAGACTCCAACGCAGGGCTTTTTGGGATTCCCTCCGCCTCATTGATGTTTTTTTCCTCCGCCTGCTCGCCGAGCTTTTGAGGCGGCGACACATGGCGTCGGTATTCTCCGGCATGGCGCATGTTGAATATACCTTTTGTCTAAATGCGAGCAGGGAAGGTTCCAATTGGGACATGGCCATTAGCTTTAATTTATTCGTGCATCTTCTTCTTTTAAGTTAAGCCCCGAATCCCGATCGAGTTATCTACAGACAAGTAGGATTCCTGACCTGACCTCGGAATTAAAGCAGGAGGGATGCATGCAAAGGGACGGCCATCAATTTGCACCAGTGTAGTTTTGTTAGTGGGGTTAGATTAACTGAGTGTGTTAGCTAGCTAGTCTGAAAAATCTTGGTATGATCAAGAGAATAATGTCGAGAAAAGATGGTGATTCTATTTTGCTATATAGGTCTTTCATATTCTTCAGCTTCTTAATTTGCTAGAACAGGATTGGAAAGCTTTTGTGGTCTTGTAATGGCTCTGGCGCCTACTGAACGAACAGACTTCGACAGAAGGTCTCTTGATCGGAAGTCACTGCGTTCTAGTGTTCATTTCAGATATTTGAAGTCACTGAAACTTCCTCAGCTTGTTCAAATCTGTGACTGACCCAATCTGGAATCAAGTTCCCGTTGGAAATGTAAATGGAAAGAAGAGGCCGATAGAGAGGACTCTATTGCGTACTAGAACTTCAGTTTTATATTGGAAGTTTTGAGGTTTTATGGTTGGTTACTTGGTTGGTTTATAATGTATTATAAATATTGATGTTGTGGGACAAACTCTATCTTAAATTTGCTTAATCAATATTTTCCCACCTCTTTGCATCTTGCTAAGTGTAACGGATGTATTAATAAGCGATTAATGTAGATCCATAATCACTTATTGAAACGGTCATCAATTGATGATCGAGTGGCTGAATTTCTTCCACCTTAGTCCGCAAAATTTCTTTTTTTTTCCTCTGCCGCGCGTTTCATTCAACAGAATTTTAGTGATAGTAATTAGACACACACTCAATTAGCTATGAACAATCTGTGTTTAATTATTGACGTGACCTTTCCATTATATCTTAGAAAACAGACGTTCATCGTAACTTTGAGGTACTATTGGAGGTGGATGATTCTGTTTTAAGGAAATTACATTCAAGCAAGACTCGGTTTCTTGTCCTGACTCCGACTTGGTAGTCTGGTGACTTTGCTACTCGACCGACTTGGTAGTAGGGGACACAGAGACTTGACAACCTACTAGGGCGCTCGATGTCCCGACTCGATACTCGATGACTTGACACTTAGCTTGGCTGGCGCAATACTCAGCTGACTTGACACTCTGAGGCTCGGTGACTTAGTGACTCAATGACTTGGTAATCAGTTGACCCGGTGCCATACAAGATAGTCTAATCTTTCAAGCAGCTCAGTCATCCCAAATAGCTCATTTTTCCCTGCTTGACTGCTTGGCCAAGACGAATCTAAAATAAACCGAGTTATTAAAATAATTATTCAAGTTTGACTTGATTTTTTTATAAGTTTGAGTTTTATTTATTTTTATCAAACTCTCAATTTGAGAGCATTTAGTTGTTCAATACTTTTATAAGAAACTTAGAGAGAGTTTGATTTACATGTTTTCTATTTTCATTTTCTGAAAAAATGTGCGTTTAACTTTTAGACATTCTCTATTTTTCCAATACTATCTATTTTTTTAGAAAATAGAGATGAAAAATATAAACCAAACATTATTTTCTAAAAAAAATACATATTTTTCAGAAAATGAAAATAGAAAACATGTAAACCAAACGCCCCCTTATTTGTTTATCTATTTACAAGTTTGATATGAAATTTATTGATCCGTGAACATTACTCATTTATTTATTTATTTTATTTAATAAGTTATTTCAAATCATTCATTTAATTTACCTTTTGTATATTGAATTAATATAACTGAACACTAAATTTATTTATGAATGTAAATGTTTGATTTACTCAGAACCCTAAATACCACAAACTCAATGGATTGATCAAGGCCCAAGCAACTGATTGGGCTTCTCATTATTTCCAACTTCTCCAACATTGTTTCAGTCAATGTCCAAATGATTGAATCCATTCTCTTTCTCCTCCTCATCATTCACATATTAACGCCTGAAAGACTGGAAAAAGTTCCACTCACATGAGCATCAGTCCATCCATCCAATCGAACAGTCTCATGTTGTGCCACTTGAATCACTGATTCTGCAAGGCCAAAATCCTCTTGTTGCTGATGCTAGTCAAACATGCATTCTCTTCTTCAAGTACTACTCACAAACAAAGACTGACATTGCAAGAAAAGAAAAGAAAAGAAAAGATGATTAAAAGGCTGAAGCCTGCAGCTACAGCCAGTGTCCTTGCCATTTCCATTCTTCTGATTCCAAGCGCCATGATTGATATCAGATCATCTGCATTTTCTCATGCTATTATTTGTCAGTTAACAGATCAGGGGCAAAGTTTGCGTCGAGCACATTCACTGTAACACTTGCTAATGTTAAGTGCAAACTCAAATTATATATGGAATTCACATAACATAAACAAAAAATAGACAATCAATTCAAGTTGAATGAATGGAGCAGTTACTAAAGAAGTACTCCTCGACACAAACTTTTGTGAAGGAAGTGAGTGATAATAATTGATGGAGTCAAAAGTACTTGTATAAGCTGCCTTCCACCCAAATGAGTGATGGCAGCCCCAGTTGGCAGTCGTTTGTTTGTGAGAGACATGCTGGATAAGGGCGAGGATTGGGACTGAAACTACTGACTGAGAATGAGTGGACCTGCAGCTTGGCTTCAGCTTTCACCACTCTCTTTTTCATGGTTTTTAAATAAATGAATACATTGTTATTACCGTGTGACTTTATGGTCATGGGGTTTGAGTCATAGAAATAGCTAGTCTCTTGTAATGCCAAGTAAGACTACATATGTCATAATATGAAATTTTATAGACATACTAGAGAATGATAATTAAATGCAACACAATCGCATCCTTAATTTAAAGTTGGATGCATGATACATTCAACACATATTAACGTCATACTACGACCAAAACACTTTACAATGCTTTGAAGAACAAGTTACCATATTCGAAGGTGTAACAAGTAACAAGGATTCCTCGTGGTTGTGGAAATATCTAAGTTACAAATAGTTCCCCATTGTCTAAATTAAGAGTATATATAGTGGTGTAATATATATGAATAACATAAACAGAAATGCTATTCTCTCAAGTACTTTGAGTGCGCTACATTAACCTAAAATCAAAAGTAGACTCAAGGTTCTAACTAACAGAACACATAGAGGATGAATGGTTCACTAATGGTCTGTTTTTTGGAAGGAGGTGAAGGAAGGATAAATAAAGAGATGGTAATTTTTACCCTTGTTGGGGAAATAGGTGAGGTGAGGGGAGGGGAGGGGAGGAAAGAGGAACTTTTATCTTCACTTACTCCTCAAATTAATGGTTTATTTTCTTACACCCCGATTTGAAGTATAAGAAAGTTACCTTCCCTTTTCTTTTCTTTTCCTCTCTTCCTTTTTCATTAATGAACCTCCTCTCACTCATCCAAACAGAGGCTAAGGAACACTTCAAACAAAAAGACTAATGAAGCTAAATCAAATATGCAATAAAAAGGAGCTAGGGGCACTTTAGGAGAGTGTGTTAACATCTTTAGACGAAAAAAACAAATTAAAAGGAGGCTTTCAAATTCTCAAATGAATATATATATATATAGAGAGAGAGAGAGAGAATTTCTTATCAAATCACTTATTATATATATAAAAATAAAATAAAACTAAATGTATATTGTTTGGCATTAAGATCATAAGACACAGAAGTATAGCATCATCATTTCAACACATTTCCCAGCGAGATCTTCTCACTTTTGTCCCAAACGCACGCAGCTAGCTAGCCTTGGTTGATGTTACTGGTCCTTACGCATGCTGATGAATAATGGAGTAGGAGTTATTCCTGCTGCCCGTGCAAGGACATGGAAAGGCACCAAGTATATATGCTTAGTCCAAAGTCTATCATTTTAGCACAGGGGACGCATGATCTCTCCACGCAAATATGAATCACATGGCACAATAGTACTGTGAGACCATCATTTAGCTTATATATTTAATAGAATTAAGATCCGCATGTTAGTTTTGTCAAGCATTGCAATATTGGCATGCAAGTGATTACAAATGAACACTAGTTGCTGAGTGAGGTGATCAGGTCAAAGACAGTGGCTGGAGAGGGGCTTTGATATTGGTGGTGGTGATGGTGGTGGTTGTTTTGGGGTTTGATACACGAAGAGAGCCCCACTTTAATCCTTTCTGTGTAAACTGATCAGGCCACCTCCACACTGACTGACATCTCCCAGCCTTTTCTTTTCTCATTCTTTTGCATGCAGTGGTGGATCCTCCTGATCACTCAAACGAACATGGTGGAATGCATGCACGCTCAGTACTTCAGCTATTCTCTTTTCTTTTCAGGAAACCACATTTAGATTCATTTTTTTAATATGACAATCAATTAGAATCATTTCTTTAATATGACAATCAATTAGAATTTTTTCTCCAATACTCTCCCTCAAATTAGAGCGTGGTTAAGGCATGTGAGTTTGTCATATGAGGTCTAGAGGTCGAATCTTGGCACGCTCGAGCATATACCTCCCCCATGTCTAACCATTTGCACTTATGGCTAGTAGTCACCCGTGGTTTACCTCCTCCGTGTTGGCTTTGGGACGGGTCGGCGGGGACGCTGGGGCGAGCGATTCGCCTTTTGCCACGTGGATGTCAAGAATGTTCAACTTGTGAACGAGTGTGCAAAATGGAGATTGGCCCGATGGCTTGGTGAATATGTTTGCGATCTGATTTTCTCTCGACACATAGGCAGTCTTAATTTTGTTCTTTTTCAATTCGTTCATAGACAATGTGATAGTCTATTTCAATGTCTTTTGTCCTTTCATGAAAAATTGGATTGGCAGCAATGTGCATAGCTGCTTGATTGTCACAATATAAAAGTACTGGTTATTGATAATCAATGTCCAAATCTCGTAATAAATATCTTAGCTAAGTTACTTCACAAGTGGTGGAAGCCATGAATCTATATTATGTCTTAGCTGAAGACTTAAACACGGTGATTTGTTTCTTACTTTTCCATGAGATAAGAGATTTTCCAAGAAAAACATAATAACTAGTAACTGATCGTCGTGTAGTAATGTCTCCACCCGAGTCTGCGCCCCAGAACTCGAGTCTGCGCCCCAAAACTCGACTAAACTTAAGCACCTTTAGAAGGAAAAATAATCCTTATCCTAGTGTACCTTTTAGATAGCGAAGCAGTCGATGAACTACATCAAGGTGAGGTTGTCTAAGTTCTTGCATGAATTTTATGGTATTGTGATGGTTAAGTAGATCAACTTTCCTATCAATCGTCGATAATGCATTGGATCTTTGAGTAAGTCATCATTATTTGAGATAGCTTCAAGGATTATTCCATGGGAAACTTAGCAGGTTTTGCACCAAGTAATCTGCTTCTTGAAGGAGATGTGTATTTGTGTTGGTTGATGGAAATGCCCATTTTAGAAAGAGCTATTTCAATTTCAAGAAAATATTTTAACATTCCAAGATCCTTCAATTTGAAGCAAGCTGCAAGAAAAGCCTTCATGTTGTTGATGACCTCTTGATCGTTCCCTGCTATAATTATATCATCAACTAAGATGATTGTAAAAGAGTTTTCACACACCTGTAAGAAGAGTGAGTAATTAGCCCATGATTGTTGGAAATCAAACTTGGTAATGGCAGAAAGAAACTTTTGAAACCATAATCTTGAGGCTTGTTTTAATCCATAAAGGGATTTGTGAAGTTGATACACAAGTGACTGCCCATGTCGAAGAAAACCAGGGGTGGTTGTATATAGACTTCTTTGGTAAGTTCACCATGTAAAAATGTATTTTGAACATTCATTTGGTGAAGAGTCCAACCACGAACAGAGGCAATAGCTAGTATGCATCGAAGAGTGGTGAGTTTTGCAACCGCAACAAATATTTCATTGTAATCAATGTCTTCTCATTGGCTGTATCCCTTGCCGACCATACGGGCTTTATATCTTTTGACAGTACCATTAGAGTTGTACTTGATCTTATATACCCATTTGCATCCAATGGGGCGATGTCCTATGGGAAGAGGGACAAGAGACCAAGTCTTATTTGTTTTCAGTCTGGAAATTTCAACATTCATTGTTTCAATCCATTTTTGGTCTCTACAGGCCTGCTAATATGTTTTTGGCTCGACCAAGTGAGAAACATTATAGATGAAAGTATGGTGAGAAGGAGAAAGATTACAAATGACACATACTTTGATAATGCGTATTGAGTGCTAGATTTAACCAGAAGAGACGAGGTAGTAACGGGCAGAGTATAATTGACTTGACAATCTCGAAAGTGGGATGGTGTGCGACTAAATCTAGTAGATCTTTGGAGTATTGGTTCTGGTTGTGGAAAAGTTTCATTCGGTTGATGTGATTGTTATTGTGTGTTCGGGTTGTGTGTAGGCATGATATTGGGTTGGAGGTCAATGAGGCTATGAGTAGAATTATTGACA
>JBAMIE010000055.1:2526126-2547718 GCA_037177295.1 Kaempferia parviflora | reverse complement strand
TCATACCAATGGAGATATCTTTCTCTTATAAACCCATGATCTTTCCCATGTGTTTTCAATGTGGGACTATGTTTGCATCCTTGCAACCCAACAATCTCCCCCCTACCCTCTCAAGTCCAATTCTTGACCCATCAGGACTTCTTGCCCCGCAGTCCAACCGACCTACTAGGACTTCCTGCTTGGTGTCTGGTCCTCCTAATTCGGACATGGGAGCTCCCAATCTTTTGTTAGAGGTTAACATTCTATCCACATGGTTCGATCGGATCATAACTCTTATGCACAGTCGACGGTTAGTTCTTCTGGCAGTCCAGGCTCTGATACCAATTGTTGGGTCCAAAAAAATTTTATATATCTCCACAATGGCATGATATTATCCACTTTAGGCCTAAGCCCTCATGGTTTTGCTCTTGGGCTCTAGCCAAAAGGTCTCATACCAATGGAGATATATTTCTCTAATAAACCCATGATCTTTCCCATGTATTTTTAATGTGAAACTATATTTATAACCTTGCAACCCAACAATTCTTATGGCTAATTAGGTATCAAAACAATAGCAAATCAAAAGTTAACCCAAGTCCAATTAAGCTAGAGCTATTGTTTTTAGTCACTTGATGAAGTTCCTGCAAATGCAGCAAAGCATCTTTTGTAGGATTTAGGTGACAACTGGATTCTTGTCTAAATAGGGAAGAAAAAAGAGGAAGAAGAAGAGTCAACAATTCAACAACATTCTCAATTGAATTTTGACTTCCTCCTCTTATACCAGCCCATCATGAAGGAACCATCTGTCATGAAGCCTATAATCTATTAATGTTAACGAATTGGGTTATTATATCTGCACATAAATTCATATCCAATTATTTAAATCCCTTTACGCAACATGTATTAGATCACGTAATGGAGTTGAATTCTTAATTACAATTATTGTGTATTATTAATTCATTTATTAACCTACCAAATGGAGACTTAATCCCTCAATTAGTGGATGAGAAGTTAGTGGATTAATATTTTTATTATGAAGTAGTGATTAATGGAAAAAGAATTAGTGGTTTGTGAATGAGGAGTTAGGGTTAATATTGAAGAGTTTCTGGATTGTAATTTGGGAGTAAAATTAGGGCATCTACAATAGGAGCTCTGACATGGAGCTCTCTCTCATATAGTGGGAGTAAGCTCCCTTCCCTTCGGGAAGGAGCGGGTCCGTGTTTACGAAGCCGCTCCTTCATGTTTTTTTTATTTAATTAAAATTAATTTTTTAAATTAAATTTAATAGTGAAGAGATTTTTTAATTAGGGGAGATATATGTGATGTGGGGATTTTAATTATATATAAGGTAAAATATAATGAAAAATGGTGAATCCTATAGACTTGTTGAAAGATTTTTATTTTTTATTTTTTATTTTTTTTTTAAGCTTAGAGATGTACGAAGGTTTTTATTTTTATGTGGGAGTTCTACCACAGCGTCCACTACCATGAATGATGTTATAATCTATAAATACACTATTTGTTTGTAAATATATTTTAAAAAATTTATCCGCCTTATCTGTAGTCGGTTCTATTATTATTGTAAGTTTAGCCAAACTGTTCAGTATTTAACATTAGAGAAAGGATCACCTGACATGAGCTGGAAGCGGAATTGCAGCAAACTACAGAGCAGGTTATTCCTCTGCTTTTCTACTTTGCCCAACATGGCAACAATAATACTGAGATTCTGAATTGATGTGCGCATAATATAGAAAAGATTGATCTGATTACATAAATTGATTGCTTAGGCTGTTTTGCCTCTCTCTCTGCTTAATTATTTGCTTCAATAAACCCAGTTTTCTTTTCTAAGCAACGAAATAGTAGAACAAGCTAATGAAACTCATCCGAATCGGTATCCAGTATCCTCAGTTGACCTTCCTGCAGTTCAATCTGATCTCGCCGTTGCTCCCCGTCAGCGGGCTGATGTTTCCCATCTTAACCATAGCCGCAGCGAAGTCCGCGTTGAAGGCTGCGGCGCCGGTGCTGTAGCGTCGGACCAGCGCGTCCTGAGACCCGCCGTTGAAGAGCTCCTGGTCGGAGTGCAGCAGTCCCTTCTGCGCCACCAGGTTCTGGTAGTACGCATTGTCGAAAGCCGTCGGCGTCTGGAGGTCAAGCGGCGCCAGGGTGTCGTCACCGCCGGAGGAGGGGCAGCTCTGCTGGAGCTGCGCCGCGAATGTGGCGTTGATGTTGGCGTCGTTGTAGATGTGGGACCGGAAGTTGACGCAACGCGCTTGACCGATAGTGTGCGCGCCAGAGAGTGCGGTGAGGTCACGGGCGTTCAGATTCTTGTTGGCGAAGGAGATCCTGAGCTGGGCGAGGCTGGATCCCGGGCCAGGGAGGTTGCTGTTCGCCGCGCTTTGGCTCGCTGTCGTGGCGTCCCGGCGGCCCAGCTTCACCGTCCAAGTCGGTCCTCCAAGCTGCACCAAGAACACCAAAATGCACAAATTTCAATTGAAAATTATTTATCTGTCCAAGTGTTTGCAAAGAACAAGTGCGCTTTTTACCAGAACTACGCCGTCGCGGGCAGCGAGGGCGAGGATGTCGGCACAGGAGACGGTGGCATTGCAGGCGGCATCGACGTTGGCTTTGATGGTGTCGATGACGTCGTAGCCGCGCACAGAGTTGGCGTTGGGTCCGGCGTTCTTTTCTCCGGTGAATGTTGAATTGTCGTCAAGAAGGATGGATCCGTCGCAGCCCTAATTCAAAGTTCAAGTCCAATTGTTAAAAACTTTCGACGGAAATTCCCATCGATTTGGTAGCCGTAGCTCATCTTCTTACGCATCTGGATATAATGATTGAATACATACGTTGACGAAGCAATCATGGAAGAAGAGCCGGAGGATGGAAGCGCCCATCCTTGGCTCGTTGTTGACGGCCTGAGTCATGGCCGACCGGACGATGCTTTCCAAGTTGGAGCATTTTTTCTTATAGAACGTCGACGACAGCTGCCCGGCGACAGTGGAGGAGCCTGCAAGCAGAGCAAGGAGGCAGAGCACGAGTGCTCTCCGAGGGAATGTTACTGCCATGGATGAATACTGATCAAGAAGCTCAGATACGTCGTAACTGAGCTGACAACATGAGACGAGATGAGATACAGGGGATGGGAAGGTATAAATAGCAGCGCTGCGCTTGATCTTGATTCTTGCATGTTGCATGGCAACGAAAAGTCAATGGTAATTCGACTTGAGACATACTTCAATATTTCAACTCTGTCGTCCACAATCCACATGCTAATTTAGTTGCAAAACGTGTAGGTGCTGAGTGCATCACAAGCTGGACGTTGACTTGAAATCAACTAGCAGCCTTATCAAGACAAAATGCCAAAGTAGAGCATTCGTTCATTTTGAGTTGCTAACGATAGTGCTGAGCAGCAGTTTCACTAGCTTCAGACGGTCTTTTTGACCCTGTTGTCTGCAGACGAATAGTAGGGAGATAAAAAAAAATAAACATAAAAATTTGAAAACTATATGCACCAATGATAAAAATAAACAAAACAAAAAATAAAAATATATAATTTTTAAGATTGATTTTTTTTTTTTATATCTAAACCAAGTGGAAGTAATAATTAGACACTAGAGTTACGTGCCTTGGATGAAAAATATGAGAGAACTTTGGCAGTGTGTGGCTGTTCATTATAGCTATGGATTTTCTTAGAGGCTAGGGAATGGGCAGGCCATCAACTTCTAATGATCACAAAAGATGTTCTGTTAACGTTAGCTAAATATTGCTCCCTTGCTCTCATTTCATAAACTTCAATTGTCTTCAACTTCACTTTACATTCTGTTGTACTTCCACTTATCAATCGATTAGATCCACAATTAATCGACTATTTTCCAGTCGCAATAACCATTAGTCTATCATAATCTATCTCAATCGACTAAATTTCATTATGGTCAACTAACTTATTGCAGTCCTTAGTCATCATATTACACTCATTTTGCTTTGTAAGATTAAGGACTATTTCTAATTTTTCTATATTGTCAACAGTCAACTGAAAGTTATTAACAAATACTGATGTCAATCGACTTAGTCACAACAATAATAATCAAGCTTTATCTCATTAAAAATAGAGTCAGCTAATCGACTTAGTCCAAATAAAAATATTATATCTGTTAGTAATCAACATGAGTCAACTATTAGGTAGACTCAAGCACCATGAGTCGATTTGGAATTCTTCATTAGTCAACTAATTAACACCAAATCAACTAACAGTTCAATCAACTTAATTGATCCTGTCCGGAATTTGAGAAGCTGGAGGGGCCGGTGACATGGCTGGAATGCTGACCAAGTCGTCATAGTCCGGGAGGCACAAGGCTGAGCTGTCCTCTGGGTTGACCAGGTCGTCTGAAGTCCTCTGGTCCACGCTCCTCGCTGGTCCTAGCACTCCGGTGCTCGGAGTGGGTCCCCACAAAGTACGCAGTAAGGAGCCACACATATAATAAAATAATAGAATGCATAAAAGGATGAACACGAGGGACATACCCTGGCCCCAGGGGGGGCGCCCTCGGATAGGTCGGTGGAGTGGTCGTGATGCTGATCGAGTCGTCGTGACCCGGAGAATGGTGACAAGGGTCGGATGTGACCCGGGTCCGGAAGGCGACGCACATCCCAATGCGGCATTGACCTGCAAGCTAGCACCTGACAAAAGATACGCAAGCACAGGTATAATCACGGCTCGATGGCCGGAACACAATCTTCGGCTCGATAGCCGGCACTGAATAGGTGGCACGCGGCCGGCGAGGCGCAGCAGGGGTCGCTGGACATGGCGAGGGCCACTGGATCGGCGCGGCGGAGGCCGCTGGTCGGCGCAGCAGTGCCTGCTGGTCGGCGCGGCAGTGCCTACTGGCGACGGCACTCGCCGGAGATGGCGCCGGGGACTGCTGGACGCGACGGGAGCCGTTGGACGCAGCCGTGGACCGCTAGTCACGACAGTGCTAGAAACGGCGGGAGCCGCTGGCCGCAGCGAAGGGGCGCTGGCCGCTGGTCGTGAAGGCGACGACGGCTACCGGTCGTAGTGTTGCGGCTACTGGTAGTGGCGACTGCAGCACATAGCGGAGGAGGTGGCGGACGCTGGTGGCGGCGCCTCTGCCGCGAAGAGGATAGGGCCTGCCTGCTGGAACTCGGCCGCCGGCGTGGCTGACGACGCCGGATGTGGCATGGAGAGGGACTCTGCGACCGAATGCTTCCTCCGCGGCTCTGTAGCAGCGGTGGCGGCGCTAAACACACGAAGTTCCCCTCCTGCTTGCGGCGGACGAAGAAGAGGAAGGAAGAAGAAAGAGGGGAGATGGTCGGTGGCGAGGGCGTCAATGGACAGCGGAGGCGGCCTTAACTCCGGCGACTGCAAGCGTGAGATGGAGAAGATCCTCCTGGAGCAAGAAGATGAACAGTGCCTTTATCTCCACTGTTGCGGCGCCTCCCCCTCTCTCACGAAGAAACCTCCTCCTTTAAAACCTAAACACTCTCAATGCCAAATGACCAAAATGCCCTCAACTATCCCTCTAATTACGATACTGCCATTTTGACTAACCGGATCATTAATCATGAATAGAAATATTCTATTCACTATCGAATCCACTTGAATCACCAATCGAGTGGACTTAATCATTTGTTGACTGAAGCGACCTTCAATTGCTTGGATCATCGACTACAATACGTTGGAAAGTGGATGGAAAAAGGTAGATGCAAGGGAGACAACTCCATTGTGTATATAAACTTTAGTTTCACAGTGGAGGTTATAAATTATATTATATCACAATCATTGTAGTTGTGAATAAATACATGGAGAGATACTCTTTCTCATATGTAGATTTGTGCAGGGGTGCAAATCAATGATCCAGATTTATACTGAACCATGTTAACTCATGTATGAGCACAACCTCTGTGCATCGAATGTCGGACCCGTTGGGGCAAAATTTTTCCTAGTACAACAACCAATATTTTGCCACATGAATAATTCTTTTACTTGCGGTTGATGTGTAAAGGCCATAGATGGTCATTAATCAGCTCCTATATAAGGAGATTGTGTCCACGGGTAAGACAATACAATGAAAAGCAGAAAGAAGATCCATCCATTTTGTTCCCGTAGTTCTTTGCCTCTTTGTCATGCATTTTTCGCTCGACAGACAGATTAACTGTGATAGCCTTTGAGTACTATCTTAGTTATCCGTGATCAATAATGCTTGGTGGAGATTTGTGATTTGTCATTATATCCTGGGAACAAATGATCTACAAAGACCTCGAAGCATGCCAAAGTAGGGGAGAATCTTTTTTAAGGGTACTGCGTAAAACACATGCCTCGGCTTCTGGTTCTCCGACTCTATGCTCAGCCAACCCACTTTGACTCAGGAATACTTCCCAAGCATTTGGCAGTTTCGTGCTCAACTCGGCTTCCCTATTCCCGAGCACCGAAAAATCCCCTCGGGATTACCGTGCACCTGATCTCCACCACACCCGAGTACTTGGCACACGAGTGATACTCGACAATCGGGTGACTTCTCTCCTAATTCAGCATTCGGTGATCTACTCGGCAGTTGAACGACATCTCTCTTGACTTGGCACTCAAAGAACTCAATGACTTGGCAACTCGACACTCGAAGTACTCAGTGATTCTGCACTTGGAAGACTAGACACTTATAGTACTTGGTTGACGCGGTACTTGGAAGAAATCGACTGCTACCAGAGAAGTCCCACTCATGCAAGGACAACCCAGTAGCTTGGCCTAACCTTCAAGACCAACAGCTTGAGATTATCAGTTCAGACCGCTCAATAGATAAGTTGAAGTTGGATTTGCAATTATAGTTCAGCAAATCCCCTTTCAACATGATGTGCTACATAGATTATAGTTCAGCAATTAACTTCGATGTGCTACATAGATTAATTAATATGCAAAGCATACCAACATTCCACCTGGACTTGAAAGACAAATGTGAGATTTGTGTTGAAGAGAAAATGATAAGGACATCCTTTCAACATATTGAAAGAAACAACGAATCACTCGAAGCTAATTCACACCGAAGTGTGTGACCTAATAGGTACACCAATACAGGATGAGAATAAGTAATTTATCAAATTTTCATATGATAATATAAAATATTGTTATATGTATATTCTCAAAAGTAAAGATGAAGCTATAAAAAATTTTGTTCTCTAGAAGGATAAGGTTGAAAGCCAACTTAATAAAAATATTAAGGTGGTTCAAAGTAACCAAGATGGTGAACATGCATCAGCGTTCGCTAAGTTGTGTGTTGGACATTGAATTAGAAATGAAACAACAACTTCTTATACTCCTCCGCAAAATCGAGTTGATGAGCGAATTAAAGAATTGTACTTTAAAGGAAATAATGAATTCTTTTCTATTAAGCTCCGGATTGTAGACTACATGTGGTGGGAGGCTATATTAACAGCTAATTATCTTTTCACTAAGGTGCCCCAAAAGAAAATAGATAAGAGCCTTTAAGAATTTTACCATATAGTTCTTTCACCATGAAGTCATCTTGGGCCAAGCTACTTGTTTCATCATGCCATAAGTGTTGGAGTTAAGTGTTGGTGCAGGGAGCACTATAATCGAACCTATATTTTGATATTGTCAAAGGTTCAAGTTAAGTTTTGTTGTTATCTGATGAATTGATCAAATGTATAGAATGTTAAACTTGGAAAATCCTAGTAGGTCAGATGGATTCAATATTAGGCAAGGGAAGTCTCAACAGACCATAGAACTAGGCAGGAAGTCCAGATGAGTCAAGTGGACTTGTCATTTGGTAGGTGGACTCGATGGGTCCGGAGGACCTGATATCGAGTCAAGTTGAAGCTCTGACAGCCAATTTAATGTTGAGCGATTAAGTCTAAATAGGTCTAGAGGACCCGGTGTTTGGTAGATGAGTTTAGGTAAGGTATCAGAGATAGTGGGGTGAGGTCATGTCCTAATAGGGGAAAACCTTAGGCGCTGATCCAATTGAAGAAACCAACTAGGGTTTCTAAGTTAAGATCCAAATAGTTGTTACTGTCTTAATCATGCATACATTATATTTGTACTAATCTTGTCTTTTAGGTTTATGCTCTAACTCTGTTTTGCAGGATAAACTTTCTATATATATTTATAGGATTGTTCCGTTGACGGAAAAGTTTGTTCAACCGACGGAACCGTGGAAAACCAAAGCACTAAGATTCAATCTAGAACAAAAAAGGAATAATTTGTTTTGTTGATGGATCAAGTTGATTAGTCCACAAATTAGTGGGTTTATAAGGGTAAATTAAATCAAATCAGAGCATAAAAGGAAAAAAGAGATTCTGTCTACAGAAAAACCTTGTTCCATCGATGGAATAGCATGATTTTCATGATTGAACGAATCAAATCACAACAAAAAAGGAAGGCATAGAGGATTAGTCGATGGATAGGTTATCAGTTGATGGATAGATTCGGTCAACCGAACTTGACCTATAATAGAAGCCCTCTAGCTCCGAACCAGATAGAACTTTCACCTTTGGTTCATTCTACTTATACCGTGGATGTTCGTGCAAGCTTCGAGACTTCTGCTCCGAGAAGCTCTCTAACAACTATGCTCGATCTTCTATCATTGTTGTTGATAACTTGTTTTTAATACTTGTGCTTATTCTTTTGAGATAGTAGGATTGTTACTGTCATCATATCATATTTGTATGTTCTTCATCAGAAGAGCCATATTAGAATTACCCAACGAACGTGATCAAGGATCATGTGCCTTGGAGTAGGAGTCGGCTGAGCTCCGAACCAAGTAAAAAAAGAAACTTGTCTTTCGTCTTTCTTTCTTTACTTTATTTCGCTGCATACTCTAGTTTTCCAAAAGAAATGAAAATATTTTAATTGAACGAGATTCATCCCCCCCCCCCCCCTCATCTTTCACGACCCAACATTAAGAAGGTTAAAGGGTGCCTCTTCCCCTTTATCTTCCAACCCTTTCACCTTCCTCTATTAATAAAGGAGCTAGAGGAAGAGTCATCTTCTTCTTATAAAAGGGAATCCAAGGCAAATAGTGCAAATATTAGAAAAAGGTTGTTGTATTGTGTACGTGGAGGAGATAGAAGCACAATGGAAGTCTTATTGTAATTCTGCCAAGACTGTGTGTCTTGCAGAGAAGAAGAACATCCGAGGGTAAGAGAGATTTGGTTCGTTGAACAGTGAAGGACCTTTGGATTTCTAATTGTCCATCCAATGATGAGCACTAGATCAACAAATTGAGTCTAAAGAATTAGTTTGACGAACTTGCTGTAAGTGTTTACAACTTTTTATATTGTATAATTTATGTACTACAAATTCCTACAATGGTTCAAAGTAGTAGGTAGCATGAATTCATTGTTATTCGTTGACTTCTTGAGTTCCTTCTTGAAGAACACAAAGAACAACGAAGGGGACCTTGCTATCGAGAAGCATGAATTATCTCGTAGTTAAGGGGCACAAAATCACCGTTGCGTGAACGAGATTTGGTGGTTGAATCGGGCCTCGAGGCCCCTGTTGAAGGTTGGAGAATGCTAGAAACTACATCGGGAGGCCATCAAACGGCAATCGCTCAAGTTGCCGTGTTCGTCATGGCAGAGGAAGTGGGCGTGGGAATGCGACGGAGACGCTGTGCGAAGAAAGAAGTGACGAAGAACAATGAATGAGAAAAAGTTTGATTTTTTTTTAAAATAGATTGAAAACTTTCTCACGTAAAGAAACATGTAAGAAGAAAAAAAATTAAGGTAAGTTTTTTATAACTTTAACCGGTTTGGTTCAAACCAAATTGGTTTGAACTAGTTTGGTCCAATCAAATTTAGTCTGGTTCGAATCGTTAGTTGGTTTAATGACACTAGTTTGGTCCAAACCAAAATCGGCCTGGCCAGAATTGATCAAATGAGTCTTGATTTGATCAATAAGTCAGAGTTAGACTTAAATAGGCTTAG
The DNA here is from genome assembly GCA_037177295.1 of Kaempferia parviflora. Lineage (NCBI taxonomy): Eukaryota > Viridiplantae > Streptophyta > Magnoliopsida > Zingiberales > Zingiberaceae > Kaempferia > Kaempferia parviflora. The sequence goes on along the minus strand of JBAMIE010000055.1, from coordinate 2,537,785 downwards.
GTTAAACAATAACAACTAAGAATCCCAATTTGATTAGTTCTAATGAGGGCAAGGGAATAAACTAATAATTAAGATCTATTTTCCCAATCGACTAGTTCAGTGTGTAGTCAACTGGAGCTCCTCAAATAAACAAAATTTATTTTTGTATTTGCTTAATTATTTTGTGTATTGGTTCTATGCATATGTGTGAATTGAAATGAACCAATTTTGTCACTAGTTTGTCGATTTTGTACTAATATTATTATTTTCAATTCCAGATGCTGAGGATAATATACACGATGATCCATCGTGATGTTTGACGCACCAAGATGAGTGAGGAGATTGAGTAAGACCAGTTTATAGACTTAGAGGACATATTGGACATCTTAATCGACTATTCTGGAAACTCGAATAAGAAGAGTTTCCAATCCTGGATAATTACAAGATTTGAGTTTTCGTCCGATCGCTACCAATACACCTCAATAAAAGTAGCACACCATTTATGGGGGCTCTTCGAATGGCGTATCTCATATGCACAGTTGTGTGTGGAGTTGCTTTACCATGTAGATTAAGAGGATCCTGAAGAGTTTGAGGAGAATTCACAAGAGGATTTGAATGTGGATCCAATAGAGAATCCTGGTTTTACCTAAGATTGCCTTGGTCAAGTATGGAATGAATGTGATAGTGTTGACCACTTTACTAGTATTTGTCCCTATGGTAGCTTATTAGAGTGTTATTGTTGTTACTATCGTTATATACGAATAATATTAGCCCATTAAATTTAATAAAATCATATAATAGAAACTATTGTTATGTACAAATAGTACTATTTTTGCAAACCTGAAGGATAAAAGGAAAAGTGAAGACTGAAGAGTGAGAACACAAGTAGAAAATATAAGGCATCCCATGTGTATTACTCTCTCTCTCTCTCTCTCTCTCTCTCTCTATATATATATATATATATCCAAATGCATAGCAGGAAACAAATAATCAACTATATAATAGGAACCTAAATACACAATGGCATTGACAAATTCAAAGGCCTAATGAAATATTAAAGAAATTTATAGGAAGTATTAAAGATTGGTAAGATACTCACCATAACAGCAGCTCACATGTGATTTTTAGCATCTTCACTAATTTTATTTCACGCAAGAACCTGAACTGGACATATGTTTCCATCTCTTACAAATTATACCAAAATTCCTTGTAAAGGTCTAATGATTCAACCCAACAGCTTGATCCATATAGAAATTTATAGGAAGTTTCTCTCTATTTTTCAATTTACACATAATACCACATTTACTTTTACCTCGCGTGTTCACATTTTGTCGACAAGAGCATTTGTCTAAACATGAAAATAATTAGTTTAGATTTACCAATTACATAAATGTGGAATGGAAAACACTATAGATTACTTTTTCATACCTTGACTAGATTCCATTTGAGCTTGAGAGTATTCCACATGGTCGATTTGTTTAGGCACACGTTACATATCATTATTATGTGTGTTCACCGAAGAAGGCTTACGTTTATTGATCTAGAAACATAATTTTGTCCAGACAATCCTAAATGCCTTGTGATTTTTCCACGTTCTCAAGCTAAAGAACCTGGTGCTATAAATAACTTCCTCTTAGTACTCAAAGATGAATTTTGAGAGTCCATGATCCTAGAACAAATACATTATTATATAAGTTAAATGAAAAAAATAATATAAATAAATATTTAGCAGTTTAAAACACTGACATTTATACAAAGCAAATAAAGATTTGTAAATTTCTCTCCTCATTTTTGATGAGCTTCAGGGATATATTATCTATATCTGTGGATATTTAATCTCTCTCCGTCAACATATTATATGAGTATCGAGGATATATTTTTGTCACTATGTGCCAACCTTTTGAGGTATTATCTGTCACATAAAACACTTGTGATGCTTGAGTGGTTAATACAAAAGGCTCATTTGATTTCAAGATTCATTGACAATTTACACTAACAAAACCATATTTATCCACTTTGATCCCTCTTTCTCTAGAATGCATATCAAACTATTTGCACTTGAAAACTACAAATCACCTTTCACCAAGAAATTGCAATTCAATAATCTGTGATAACGAACACTCCATAATAATCAATATTTTTTGTATTATAGTTCCCAACAATGAGAATATCACTATTTTGTGTCCTTAGGCCCTTATTGTGCTATTAAGTGTGGAATTTATATTCATTTACTTTACAACATACAAATGACATTCCATACTAGAGGTGGGTATAATTCGGTTAAAACTGAAAAAATCGGCCGAACCGAATAAAATCAGTTTGTTTGGTTCATTTTTTTTGGTTTTCGGTTTCGGTCGATTTCAGTTTAAATTTTTTAAATTTCGGTTATTCGGTTCAGTTTTCTGTTTTGGCTCCAAAAAAATTAAAAAACCGAACTAGCCGTATTATACTTAAAATATGATTTTTATGGATATTGGGTCATACAAGTGGAATGAGGCATTAATCATTTTTAATTTTCTTACTTATTACTTTATATATTTACTTATTGTTACGTGATAATAAAATTTTAGTATTACTTTTTTTTATATTTTGGTTTTCATTTCAGTTTTAAATTCATAACTATCGTAATAAATTGATAGTTTTTCTTTGTCTCTAAACTAATATTTGTAGTCGCACAAAAACCGTATGTAACCAACCGTAAAAATTGGACTGTATTAAAAAAAATAGACCATGGTTTGGTTTTAGATTAGAAATTTATAAAATCAAAAAAACCGAACCGTAGTAAAGTAAAACCGGACCAAACCGGTCGATGCCACACCTATTCCATATATGTAGGCCCATGTGACAAAGAAAGCAGATCTTCCATTTTATTGGTTTTGCCATTTTTATGTAACCTCTCAACCTATCAAATTTGAACAAAAAATTTCTTACTCTTAAGATATAATTTATTAGTAAAAACAGAGACATGTATGTACATTAAAAAATCTCACTTACTCTAACTCTGAACTAGTTAATAAATTATTTATCCCATTACTCATCGGACAAAACCAAATGACTAGAAGCATGGATTTGCAAGTAGTCATCTCATAGGAAATTTAGAGTTTAATCATAATTAAAACATCAATATGGAAGAATAAGTTAATAGTTTCATGCTTGGAAAATGATTAAATGTCACAATTCTTTATATGTAGATGTGAGCTCACTCTAAGTCAACACTATCCAAATTGCATGCTATCCTCAATGGATGAAAATATGGATAAACCATCATTACTTTACATACATCCACAGCTAGACGTGTCAAAATATCTTGAGCATAAATTGATACACTTATTTGCGATATAAGCCTCAACAATTGAAATCTCTAGATGAGTTATATTTCGAATATATGATTTGAAAGCATATAACTTTTGTTATATTCGATACATCCACCGATATTGAACAGGTCTCCCAAGCATAGCTTCCATTGCTAAATGAATTAGAAAATGTATCATGATGTCAAAAAATAAGGTTGGAAAAATCTTTTTCAACTTATAAAGTTTGATAGGAATTTGTCTTTCAAGTTGCTTCAAGTCTTCATCTTTAGTGATTTGGAACACAAACTAGAAAAGAACATTGATAGCTCAACAAGAGCTTCTCATACACTAATTTAAGTAATCCACGTGTTCCAAGAGGAATATGATATTCTAGTAAGATGTGACAATCATGACTATTTAAACCCGAAACCTTATTCTCGTTAACATTTATACAATTTGCAATGTCTGAACAAAAGCTATCAGGTATTTTTAATTGTTTAAGAAATAAACAAAGCTGACATTTCTCACTAGAGGACAATGTGAAAGGTGTGGTGGGAAACTCAAGATCATCTCCTATTGCAACAAGATGTAATTCAAGCCTTATATTCAAGAGTTTCAAATCAAGACGTATTTTATGATTATCTTTAGTCTTGTCTTTAATATCCCATAATTATTCTAAGAACACTATAACATTTATTTTTCTCAATATTCATCACATCCAAATTATGTCTTAATAACAATGTTTCCCAATTGGTAGCTCAAAGAATATACTCTTCTTATTCCAATTATCACCCCGTTTGACATGAGTTATTTTTGTCTTTATAGTAGTATCCTTACTTAAAATTGTGCCTTCCAAATCCTGAACTTGACTTAAAATATGTTTTCCTGAAAATGATTTAGGTTGCAATCTCATTTCAACTATACCATCCAAGGAATTTTTATCCTTGAGCCATTTGTGGTTCAGTGGGAGATAACGTTGATGACCCATGTAACACTCTTTACCACCATTTGTCAATCTCATTGAGCAAGTATCCTTATTATAACAAGGGCATGTTAACTTCCCTTTTGTACTCCATCTAGATAAATTTGTGTATGCTAAAAAGTCATTAATTATCCACAATAAAGCAACAAGTAAAGTAAAATTTTGAGAAGTTGATGTATCAAATGTTTCTACTCCAGTGTGCCACAACTCACTCAATTCATTGATCAACGATTGCAAATAGATATCAATTGCATCTCCACTACTCTCGAGACCAGGAAATTACATGGATAAAATGAAGTTAGACAAGTTCAAACACATCGATGGTGGTAAATTATAAGGAATAAGGATCACAATCTAAATGCTATATGTTATTTTTGCATTTGCAAATAGTTGAAACCCATCATTTATGAGACCAAGTCTCACATTGCTAGTCTCTTAGGAGAAATCTTTAAATCTTTCTTCAAATGATTTCCATGTCATAGAATCAACCGGATACCTTAGAATTTCATCATCAACCCTTGCATCATTGTGCCATCTAATGTAAGGAGTTGTATTTGAATGAATAACCTTTGCAGCCTTGGTTTTAGTGGGAAATAATGTAATATCTTCTTTGGTATCTTCTTTCAGTTGACTTTGAATTGAGTTTCCTCACTATGCCTTTCCTCCTTCCATCTAGATATTCTACACACTTCATAGAAATCTAAGTTCTTACGGTCTTTCCAAAATAACATACAATCATTTTTACATGCATCAATCTTTTCATAAGAAAGGTCGATATCTTTAATAAACTTTTTAGCATCAAAATATGAATATGGAAGATCAGAATTTTTTGATAATATTTTTTCCTTCAACAATTTCAACAACATGCTATATGATTTATTTTTCCATTTTCCAACATTTTTGAGATGAAGTAACTTTATTAATGCTCACAATTTTGAAATCCTTGATCCTTGGTACAAAGGTTCTTTTGAATCATTTAATAATCTATAAAATTTTTTAGCTTCATCATTTGGTTCCTCACTAATATTGACATGGTTTGAATCTGTTGGTACTCCAAGTAGTTTTGATGTGATCAAGTCAAGTTAAGTTAGGTCTTATAGTATGTAACCTTGTGTCTAAGTGTGTAAGAGCTTAAAAACACAAGAAGTCGAGTGAAAGATGCAGCAGATGAGAAGGTTGGCGTGAGTATCGAGCTGACGGGCTCGACGCTTCAAGGGTTGAGAAGTTGTGAAAAAGTACACCTACGGAGCGAGAAAGACACGTGTGACTGTTTGAGGGATGAGAAGCTGGGGAGGAAGCTTGCTCGAGGATAAGGACAGAAAATGAGTTCGGGCAAGCCTTATTCCGGATGTCTGAGATCATCCAAATGACCGGAGCCGAAGACGAAAGAAGTCAACGCGAAGTTGACTTGCTGCAGCCCGGGGCGCCCAGACCACCAGGGTGCCTAGGTGTGCTCCATCACGTAGCCATTGTACCGAGTGTTGGGGACCTTTTCAGAGCTAGAGGGGGGTGAATTGCTCTTTCGCTTTCATCGATGATGATGTAGTGAATGAAACATAACACGAACTAGACCAACGCTAACATGAGCAATTTAGTTGGTATCTACCTCAAGAAGATGTAACTAATCCAAGGATCTGCATGTCACACACACCCTCCACTAAAAAAGCAAATACTCCTTCTCGGTAACACACCGAAGGCGGAGAAGCCTCGTACAAAACTCACTCACAAGTACAACTCAAAGAAAGAAATGAAATGCACAATAATACACAAATAACCTCTTCTTGCTTGACCTTGTGTAGCTTGTGATCACCTCTTGAAGACTCGAAAGTACAACAGTACTTCGCTTGAAAAAACTCCAAGAATCGCAAGTGAGCAGTCGGAGAAGAAGGTAAGGTGGAGAGCTAGAGTTTTGCATAGCAGCAACATCTTTTAAACCTACGTGTGAGGAACGGTTGGATATCAATCGATCAGTTGATGATTGGGCACCTAGATCGATCAGCTGATTAATTGAGCACCTGGATCAATTAGCTGATCAATTCTGAGGCTTTCTGTTTCTTCGCTCTCTATGAGAAAAACTCCCCAATTGATTGATTGATCGATTGGGGGTTGCTGGATCGATCAAGTGATCAATCCAGCCCTATGCTGCTCTCTCATGAAATCTTGAGAAAGCGGACTCCAAATCGATCATCTGATCGATTGGCTTTGACCCAATTTATCATCTGATCGATTGGACACCCTAGACTTGCTTGACCTAAGTCTAGGATTTATTGCCCAACATTCGGTCAGCCATGACCTGTTGGGACTTTCTTGTACCTAGCATCAGGTCAAGAAACTTGACCTGCTATGACTTTGTCATCAAGTGTCCGGTCAATCCTTTGACCCATTTGGACTTTTCTCTACATGCCAAGTGTCTGGTTAACCCTCACCCACTTGGACTTATCGTCTCGTGCCAAGTGTCCAGTCATCTTGAGCCACTTAGACTTACCAAACACCAGGTGTTCGGTCAACCTTGACCAACCTGAATTTTCACTACCTGGGTTCACTCACCAGGACTTCTAGTCTGCCTAACTTCACTCCTAGGTCTTTTCACCTGCTTCACTCACAGGATTTTCACGAGGATTTTCACGCTGCCTGGCTTCACTCTCCAGGGCTTTCACCAAGCTTCACTCACCAAGATTTCCCAACTAACTGACTTTACTCACCAGGACTTTCACACCAAGTGTCCGGTCAACACTAATCCACTTAGATTTTCTCTTATGCCAACCTTCCCGTTAGACTTGCCCTTGCCTAATCTCCAGTTAGGACTTTCGGAGTCAAGTATCCAGTCAACATTGACCTACTTGACTTCTGTTCGACAATTTCCTAGATAGACAATTGCACACACAATCTCCATTCATTGTCAAATATCGAAACATCAGCTTGAAACAACTCAAGCTTAATCAAATGGGTCAACATTACCTAGGGATGATTACACCAAATAATCTCCCTATACTTTGTCAAACATCAAAACTAAGACCCAAGCTTGACTCAATTCAAGTTCAGTCAACATGGTCAACTTGACCTGGGGATAATTACACCAATTGCGAGGTCCACGTCAGCATGGTCTTGGCGCCCGAGAGTGGATAAGTTCTTATTCGCGGACTGTTGAAGAATCATTGCTGACAGGGATAAGAGAATCCACGTGCAACACACTCTTGTACGATCATTTTGTTTGAGCTTTTCATTTCCGAGCTTTATTTCTGTGTATGAGGCTTCTCTGCCTCCGATAATTTATTCGAGAAGGAGATTTTCATAGTGAGTCTACTTTCCTTGGAGTAGCAATCTTCTGATTGCAAACCAAGTAAATTTGTTTGTCTTGTACTCTCTTCATTTCTTTTTAAATCTTTTAACTGTGTACTTGTTTAAGCCTAATAGTTTAATAAAGGTTATTTTTATATTTACAGGGCAATTCACTCCCCTCTTGTCAGCCACATGGGACCAACAGAATCATCATAATGTGGATGTAGATCTCTTAGAAGATCTTCCATGAAGTCATCATTATCATCAACTTCAGTTTCTAAATTGTGAAGTTCCAAATCATCCTATGGCTTTTCTCCATGATGATACCAAAATCTATAATTTTGAAGTATCCATAAACAATCAAATTCATTTTAATGGATTTCTTAGACCCAAAATATGCATTTACATATTTAACACATGGACATTGAATTTCATTTGTTGCAGTTGTTCTCTGAAAAGCATAGTCTATAAAATTTTCAATCCGCTGTCCATATGCTTCACCAAGTTGATCATTAATAAGATCCATTCATTTCTTATCAGGTGTCATTCTCTATTCACAAAGGTGGAAAAATTTAACTACAAATCAGATTCTATAGATCCCTACTATAGAAAATGAAGAGGAAATACAAGTAATTAGATTCTAAGGATCCTTACATAGAAAAAAAAAGAGAATATAATAAGTAATTAGATTCTAAGGATACCTGTTGTAGAAAAGAAAGAGGAAATACAAGTAATCAGATTCTAAGGGTGCCTTTGGTTTGAGCCATTTTTATTTTCATTTTCAAGAAAACTGTATTTTTTCCATTTTTAGAAAATGACTTTTAGATATTCTCATGTTTTCTAGAAAATACTCTCAGTATTTTTAGAAAACAGATGTGGAAAATGTAAGCCAAACATATTTTCCAAAAATTACATTTTCTTATTTTTTAGAAAATAAAAAACACACAAACTAAATATCCCATAAGGATCCCTGCCATAGAAAATGGAGAGAAATGAAGATAAAATAGAAGAGGAAATAGAAGGGAAGGAAAATATCTCACTTGAAATAGGAGCTTTGAGATTGTCACTGGACTGTCGATCCCTTGATCTTCTCTACTACAACGGACTACAGTGAGGAGTCATTGGCGTAACTACAGTGAGGAGTCATCATTGTGTGCTCAAAGCCCTAGAGGCAGAAGGGGGCACAGAACTACAGGGAAGGTGCATAAAGTTGTTGTATGAATATGGTTTCCCTACTGCCCACCGGACTTGTCGATCTCTTGAGCTCGACAACAAAACTATGAGGAACCTGAAGAGTTGTGGTGCAAATAAGTAGAGGTGAATGGGGTTCGACGCATATAGATGTTACAAGGGTTGGATGCCATCATTTAATTTGATTTGAGTCAAAAGATTTAGACCATCTTAAAAGTTGGATTAGGAGATAGTTTGGTATCTTTGATTTGATTTGAGTCAAAAGATTCAGACCATCTCAACCATTGGATCAAGAGATAGTTTTGTGTCTTTAATTTGATTTAAGTCAAAAAAAAATTCAAACCATCTCAACCATTGGATCAGGATATAGTCTTATGTCTTTGAATTTTTTTTATACGGATTCGACATAGCAATCTTTCAGAGGGTATAACTTTTGACTCGCGACTCGGAATTAGGTTCTATCTATGATTACACTTGCATGATTCAAAATCTTGATTTATTACTAGGGAACCCATAGTCGTTAAGTTTTGAGCCCAAAAAGCGGTCCTTTTTGAAGCCTCCGAATAATTTTTTTTGCTAATTTTAAAAATAATTTTTATATTTTCTATTTTTAGTATATTTATGTCACTTCTTATATTCGTGTGTAAATTAATGGAACTAATATTATCCACTGCATCTATTTTTATTAGAATTTTTTCTTAACCAGTTAGAATGTTACAATAACGATGGGAGGAAATCCCGTCGTTAAAGATCTTGCAATAACAAAGGGAGGAAATCCTACCGTTAAAGACATGACATTAATGACCAAAATAATAAACATAGTCATTAATGACAAAGCATCAACTACATTTATAACTATCATCGTTAATGCATATACATCAACAACAAGCACTAAATCCTGTCGTTATTGAATCGCCAATAACGATTGTATTTGACACTATTATTAATATTCATTATTAAAAATAGCTTTCCTAGTTGTGTTATATGTTGATGATATGTTAATAGCTAGAAGTGATAGAAAATGTGTGATAGAAGTCAAGTTGTGGTTTTCATCACAATTTAACATAATAAATATGTGAGAAGCTGAATACATCTCAGGAGTAAAGATCATTATAGATCGATTAAAAAAGTTTTTGGGTTCATCTCATGAGGCTTATATCACTAAGATGTTATAACACTTTAATATGTCATATTACAATATTGGTCAAATACCTATAGCGAAAGATACTGTTTTAAGTAAAAGGTCTAAATTTTTTATTTGAGTCAAAAGATTTAGACCATCTCAACTGTTCGATTGGAAGATAGTTTGATATCTTTGATTTGATTTGAGTTAAAAGATTCGGACCATCTCAACCATTGGATCAAGAGATAGTTTTGTGTCTTTAATTTAATTTAAATCAAAAAATTCAGACCATCTCAACCGTTGGAATAGGAGATAGTTTTATGTCTTTCAGTTTTTGATACGGATTCAACATAGCAATCTATCAGGGGGCATAATTTTTGACTCAAGACTCGGAATTAGGTTCTATCTACGCTCACTCGTGTATGATTCAAAAATTTACATTTATTATTGGGAACCCATAGCCGCCAAGTTTTGGGCACAAAAAGCATCGTTTAAGCCATTTTCAGAGCATTTAAATAAATATTTTGCTATTTTTTAATGTAAGTTTTGTATTTTCTAATTTTGGTATTTTTATATCGCTTCTTATATTCGTGTGTGTGAATCAACAGAACAAATATTATCCACTGCATCTATTTTTTTTAGAAATTTTCTTAACCAGTTAGAATGTTGCAATAACGATGGGAGGACATCCCGTCATTAAAGATATTGCAATAACAATGAGAGGAAATCTTGTCGTTAAAGGCATACCATTAATGACCAAAATAATAAATACAATCATTAATGACAAAGCATCAACGACATGAATAATACCGTTATTAATGCGTATACATCAACAACATGCACTAAATCCTGTCGTCGCTGAACCACTAATAACGACAGTATTTGATACCATCGTTAATATTCGTTGTTAAAAATAGATTTTCTAGTAGTGTTATATGTTGATGATATGCTAATAGCCGGAAGTGATAGAAAATGTGTGATACAAGTCAAATCACTGCTTTTATCACAATTAAACATAATAGATATGTGAGAAACTAAGTATATCTTAGGAGAAAAGATCATTAGAGATTGATTACAAAAGTTTTTGGGTTTATCTCAAGAGGATTATGTCACTAAGATGCTATAACACTTTAATATGTCAGAATACAATATTAAACAAATACTTGTAGTGAAAGGTATTGTTCTGAGTAAAAGTTTGTATCCCAAGACTCCTGAAGAAATAGCCGAAATGATGAAAAAATTATATACCAGTATCATTGATAGTATAATGTATATTATGTTGTGTACTCGTCCTGATATAAACTATGTTGTTGGCTTAGTTAGCCATTTCCATTCAAACCCAAGATCGAGACACTAGAAAGCGAGGAAGAGGATATTTAGATATCTCAAAGGGATAGCATATTATTGTCTCTTCTTACAAGGATCAAAGTTGAGCCTAAAGGGCTACATAAATGTAGATTGGTTAGGGATATTGAAAATAAAAAATCCATATCTGGTTATACCTTCTCGCTGAATGGTGGTGTTATCTCATGGAACAGTAAGAAATAGACTTGTGTAGGCTATTGACAATGGAAGCAGAGTATGTGGCTTATGTTAGATCGTGGTTTTCCGATTTTAGTGCTTGTTCCTACGTTGTTAGCGCGCAACGGAAACTAATTACAATTAAACAATGCTAACACAAAGCACTTACTTGATATCCACCTCCAAAGAGGTGACTAATCCAAGGATCCATACATCGACGAGCTTTCACTATGAACTCGATCTCTTCTCGGTGAGATCAAACCTCTCACAAGCAAAGTATCTTCCTCTTAC
>JBAMIE010000055.1:2511981-2526026 GCA_037177295.1 Kaempferia parviflora | reverse complement strand
CGCCCAGACCCCTCCCGGCCTGGTCGGGCGCCGTGGCAGGCGCCCTGCAGTCCGGGCGTCGAGTGGATAAAGCTTTATCTGATCCTTGTTGACGAGTCGTTTACGGCGGGGCGCCTGGACCGGTCTGGACGCCCGGGAGTGCTCGAGATAGATTTTACTAGAGGTTATAAATAGAGACATGATTCTTTTTGTTTTCAACAACAAACTTAGTAATCTCTTCTACTTTCGAGCTTTTTATTTACGAGCTTAATTTCCATGTACAAGATTTCTCCGCCTCCGACGATTAGTTCGAGAAGGAGAGTTTGATAGTGCGCTTCATCTTCCTTGGAGTAGCAATCCTCTGATTGTGAAACCTAGAAATTTGTTGTCTCGTACCGTTTCTTTAATATCTGTTTAATATTATTTTTGAGTTTATTTAAAGTCTATTTGTTTGAGAAATGTAGTTTTATATTTGCAGTCAATTCACCCCCCTCTTGCACGACGCAAGGGTCCTACACATTCTACCTAACCACAAATAGGGATTTTCCTTGCCTAATGACAGTTAGGACTTTCTTTTGCTAACGTACGATCCTCCTTAACCCACTTTGACTTTCTCTTTGTCTAACCTCAGTTAGGGCTAGCCATTTGGTAGACTTCCCTGCCAACCTCAGTTAGGGCTTTCATTTGCTTAACCACAGTTAGAATTTTTCTTTGCCAACGTCTGATCCTTCTTGACCCCCTTGCATCTCTATTTGTGTCTTCTATGCAGAGGAAATTGCTTGAAATGATGTGCAGTGTTTTTTTTAATTCATGGACAGGATTGATCAAATACCATGGACCACATATTTGGTGAAGATGGTTGGACATTCAAGCTTCTTTTATTTTGAGTTGTCACTTTTATGATGCTAAGATGGAAGATGAAGGCTAAGATGGGAGTTTTGAGAACGACATGAACACTTGTGGCAAGTGGAATACTTGGATGCATAAGAGATTAAAGTAGTGTTGGAACATTGTTGAGTGTTGGCAGTGAAATTTTTTATTATTGTAAATTCATGATTTTTGTACTTAATTTAGAGAAATTTATGAGCTTTTAGATGAATAAAAATTATGTATTTACATTTTGAGTGTATTATGTAATTTTTATTTCTATTTTAAGTCATGGATGAATTGTAACGATGTCAAATTTTAAATTTAAATTATATTTTTTAAATAAATATTAGTGATAATTGTATGATATTTTAATTGCAGCGTGCACCGTGCGCTGTGAATGTTGTTAACCGCAGCGTGCACCGCTCGCTGTTAAAGGTGTTAACCGCGGCGTACACCGCGCGCTGTGAATACTATTAACCGCAGCGCGCGATGCACGCTGCGAATGCTCTTAACCATGGCGCGCGGTGCGCGCTGTAAATGCTTTTAACCGCAGCATGCGGTGCGCGCTGTCAATGTCTTATGACTTTCAACAGCTTGCAGTTGTGCAGCGTGCGATGTGCGCTGCGGATAGCATAATTGCGCGCTACGGAAAGTCAAATTTGTTGTAGTGTTCCCATAATGAGTGGAATCTTTGGATCATCATCCATGACTAGAACGACAAAATCGGTGGGAATGACACGTCCACCTACCTCAACCAGCACATTTTTAATAATTCCTAGTAGATATCTACAAGAATAGTCCGCTAAATGTAATGCCATAGTTGTATGTTTCAAATCATGATATCTTAGTATTTTACAAAGAGAGGAAGGAATGAGACTTTCACTTGCTCCATGATCTAGAAATGCCTTACCAATAGTTGTATCCCCTCTCTTACAAGGGATTGAGAAGCTACCAGGATCTTGAAGCTTTGGAGGAGAGTTGTTGAATAATAGAGCACTGCATTCCTCTATCAGAGTAACGATATCATGTCCTTCCTTGAATCTTTTTGTGCTCATAATCTTCTTCAAAAACATGGCAAACTGTGGCATTTGAGATAGAGCATCTACTAAAGGAATATCAATACTCAACCCTTGGATCTTTTATAAGAACTTATGAAAATTTTCATCTTTTTGTTCAAGAGTCAACCTTTGAGGGAACGACACTGGTTGCCTTTGAATATGATTAGGAGGTCAATCTTCAACCTCCATGGTACTCTCCTCCTCCCGTTGAACTTCATCAACCAAAGGGGGAAAAGGAGAGGGTCCTCCTAATGATTCAGTGTCCCTTGGAGTAGTCACTTGTGGGTTACCCAAAGTCCGTCCGCTCCTAAGTTCTATGAGGTTGCAATGATCCGCAGGATTAACTTTCGGGTTACCTGAAAAATTTCCTTGCTCCCTTGATATACTACTTACCAACTAAGCAACTAGACTATCAAGTATCTTAGTATGTTTCTCTTGATTCTCCATCCTTGAATTTGATTGCTTTATGTCACTTTTCATCTCTTTGCTAACACCCATTAGATCTTCCAAATTTTTCTCTAATCTTGATATATTCTGATCGTGATGGTTGGTTGATGTATACTAAGTACCACTTGAGGATGATTGTCCAAAACTTCCATTGTTATTATTGCTGTTGCAATAGGAGAAGTTCGGATAATTTTTCTGACCCAGATTATAAGTACTTGAATAAGGATTGTTCTGACGTGATGGAAAATTATCAATAGCATCACATTGTTCTAATTGGTTGATTTGATGAAATCTTTCTGCATTTCCAAGTGGGCATGATTCTTTCTAATGATCAAAACTACTACATATATCACAATAGAAATTTATAGCATTTACCGAGTTTGTCTTCAACAATTTGGTAAGAGCTTCTACTTGTGCCGCCAAGGCATAAACCTTATCAATATTATACTTTCCCGATAGGTGTATAGAAACACAATTTCTTTCAGAAGTCCATTTATGGTGATTCATAGATACACTTTCAATAATATCTTCGGCTTCATCCAAGCTATTGTTCATTAGTCCTCCACCAGCAGCTTAGTCTAAGAATACTTTGGTTTGATAGTTTATGCCATTATAAAATATATGAATTACTAGCCATTTCTCCAAGCCATGATGAGGACATTGTCTGAGCATATTCTTAAATCCATCCCAAGCTTCATACAAGGATTTTGAGTCATACTGCTTAAAACTAGCAATTTGATTTCCCATATGTGCTATCTTGCTAGGTGGATAGAATTTATCTAAGAATACTTGTTCACATTGTACCTAGGAATTTATGATATTTGGAGCTAAGGAATTCAACCATGACTTTGCTCGATCTCTTAAAGAAAAGCCAAACAATATCAATCTAATTGCTTCATGTGGTACTCGATTCATTTTCATTGTTGAGCATATCTCATAAAAATTCTCCAAATCTTGATTAAGATCTTCATGTGGACCACCTCCAAACTAATTTTGTTGTACCACAGAATGAATGCCGGCTTTATTTCAAAATTATTTACCTCCAGACAATGCCTTGTGATGCTAGATCTAATTCCTCTTGCATAAGGCGCAGCATAATCTTTGAGGAGTTTATTTGCCATGTTGTCTTGCTCTTGATCTCTTTGATTTCTTTGTAGGATTTGTCTTTGATGGAAAGTTATATCTATCTCAGGGTCAAATGGAAATAAACCTGCACTATCTCTTCTATGCATACAAGAGTAAGATACAAGAGATAATTTGCAAAAAAGAAAAATGTAAAATATAGATTGCAAGAAAATAGGAATGCAAAAGAAGAAAAAAAAGAACTAAAAGTATTTACAAGTATCCAGACTAGCTCTAGAGTTCTATACTAATGTTAGAATTTAAGTCCCCAGCAACGACGCCAAAAACCTGATATGTCCACAAGTGTATGAGTATATCAAAATAATATAAAAAAATTATCATATCCACAGGGCATACGATTCTAAGCAAAAATAGGTGTACTCTTATGAATTAGCTAAATGAGTCCTAGAGTAAGGGTTGTGACAAATGAATCAAACAAGAGAAACAAGTAGAGAGAGAGAGAGAAGAAAGAGCACGGACCAAAGTCTTAATGAAGTTTCTTGAGTATGAGTTTCATTGTAATGAATGGCTAATAAATGAGATTGACCTTCACTTTATATCCATCCAAGATTTGTAAGTCTTCTAAATTGATACTAATCTTCACCCGTCGGTGAGTTGGTTTATCCTACTCGTTCTATCTAAATTATAGCAAGAAGAACGATTAACCTAATGAATCCAGTTAAAGGACCACCCTTATCACTAGGGTTCCCCAGTCATATATCCTTAGATTAACTCATACTCTTCCTAGAAATGGACTGAGTATGAATCAATTAAACCTAGGAAAATCATATATGGTCATACTCTATAATTAGAACCTCACTTGTTAGATGACCATGAGAAAGTAAGCCCTTTGTCACTAAGGGCCCTTCAACATATATCTAACAAGAATTCCCTATATAAAGATAACCATATATTCCTACAATGAATTGATATTCATCCAATACAATCTACACCAATGATTACAATAAGATTCATGAACACATTCTAGTCATTTCATTCAATCATCAAGATTACCATTCAGAAGAACTCAAATAAAGATTTTCTAATACATTTCATCAATCCATTATAATCAGAGAACAAATATTCATGATTACAACCAATTCATCACATGAATCCATATCAAGAACATCATCAATAGAAGAAGATAAGGGTCAATATCCAAGATAATACAATCAACATTCAATTACAACTAGTCCTATACTTAAGATCACAATCTACTGTAGAGACATAAGGAAAGATTCAAGAAAGAAGGGAAAAAATCTTGCCAAGGAAACCATCCAAGAAGAGGAAGAAATGATCAAGAATCTTATCTCTTGGAGTCCTTTCTTCAAGATCCAATCCCTTGTCTCCAAAGCTTTGGTAGATGTCGAAGAATCCATCGGAAGATGACGAGAAAGCTATGGAATCGCATTGAACGCCTTGGTCGATAACCTCTTCCACTTTCAAAGTGGGAGAAGTCCCCTTTATATAGAAAGAGCACTTATCCCACCACACGGCCATGTGGGGCATGCCATAGCCGTGTATCACATGGTTGTGTGGCTAACACATGGCTCCTTGGGTCCTGGTTCAGGATAAACTCACACGGTCGTGTGACAATCACACGACCATGTGGGGTTAGCTGTAGGAGAACAATCACACTGCCGTGTGAGAACCACAAGGTCGTGTAGGGCTAGGCTTGGGTGAAGATGTCACACGGCCGTGTGATGGTCACACGGCCATGTGGGGGTCCTCTCTGCTCAAGATGTCACACGGATATGTGATGGTCACACGACTATGTGGGGATTCATTGTGTGGATGGCACACAATCGTGTAAAGGTCACACGACCGTGCAGGGTTCATTCTGTTGGGAGCACACGGCTGAGACTTGAAGTCACACGGTTATGTGAGGGTCACACGATCATGTGTTTCTGGTACAAATTTTGTGGTGTCATTCCAACTCCCATTCATCCAAGAGCTTCACCGTAACTTATATAAAAGTCGGCAAAAAGATATAAAAAATGCTCCAAACAAGCATCTTGCAATGAAAACCAAACGAGAGCAGATCTCCGAACAAATAGAAGCAATTATGCTGAAAATACATAAAAAGAGATGTGATATACGTAAATCATACATAAGAATATCAAAGTGATGTGCAATAATCATGCATAATAATGGGTACAATCAATGCATATCATATAGCGATCGTATGACCTGGGAGCCCTTGTGATAGAGGTAATTCTTTAACCTGATATTCTATATTACCTCTTTTATTTAGTAACATTTAATACCAATCACTTGGTTAGAATCCCTACAAATGTAAGAATGGAGTTAAAGATATGAACAATGCATAGGGACATTAACTAGCATCATAATGAAACCAAAATTCTATCATCTATTCATCCACCATCCAACTCCTCCTTTTCTGTGTTCACTTGCGCTCACACTCTTTTCCTCTCTCTTCTCTTTCTTTCCTCCTCTCTCTCCCTCCCAATCTTAGCTCACAAGCATTCAACCAACCTTTTATTTGTCTACATAACTCGTCGTGATAAACTAACTGGTCCTTAATCACTAATTCCTCTAGATACGATAATCTTGTATATTACTGACGATGTTTCAGTATACTTGCGGACCGTAGCAAGTTTCTAGCATCATTGACAGGGACTATTTTTTGAGTTACTCTAGACTTGTGAATAGTTTTTATTTTTCCATATATATAATCCAAAAAATATATATTTTGCATTTTCATTCTGATTTTCATTATACATTTTCTTCTTGTTGATTAGTTCTACATTTTTGTTTTTCTCTAATTTTTTTTTTAGATATCATGAGTGCTAACATGTCAAAGCAGTCTTTTAAGAAAAAATTTTACATACATAAGTGTAGGAGAAAGATCTCCCATTAATGAAATCTATGAATTAGATTCTGATCAATTTATGTTATTTTGTACAAAATACGGGAGTACATCTCATCCAGTTGTTATAAGTCATTTCTTCCAAAAGGTTGCTAACACTCCCACGAAGTTTAAGAATGTATTCTATCCTACATATCAAGACATATAATTCAGCTCCAAGTATTTATAACTATGAATGGGGAGATAATCAAACTCATAACTTTCATTCCTAGTACATTTCTGTGGAAGATGAGCAGTTATAACTACAACAGAAAATCCCTGCCTCACCCTACGATCAATGTTGGATAAATCATCAAAATTTTGATTACAATTTCATACAAGTGTTGAGTAGTTTTCTCAAGCAAACCAGAGACTATCAGAATTTGAAGAGATTCACTATCAAGTGGATCACATCAGTTGCAATTTGATGAGCTGACTGACTTGGAGGACTCCCAATACTCATATACTCTTGCTACTAGTTATATGTGTTGGTTCATGTTGCACCAGAATCGAACCTGTGTTTTGATGTTGTCAAAGTTTCAACTTAAGTCTTTTTATAATCTGATGAGTTGCTCTAGTGTGCAGGATGTTTACTCAACTAGGAAAAGTCCTAGTGCGGTTAGGTAGAAAGTCCTAGTAGGTCAGGTGGATCGAGGGGCAGGAAGTCTTAGCGATCGTGGAAGCCAGGCAGAAAGTCCAAGTGGGTCTCGGACCAGACACATGACGGCAGAAAGTCTAGATGGGTCTAAGACCAAAGATATGGCAGAGAAAGTCCAAACATGTCAGGAGGACCAGATGTTTGGTAGGTAAGGTTGAGGTAAACAACTGGAGTGGAGCGACGGAGAGTTCGTGTTCCTACAAGGAACAAACCTAGGTCGCTGATCCAACTGAAGGAACTAGGAAGGTTTCCAAAGTTGAGATCAAGACAGGTTCTACTGTCTAACATACTATTCATATTATTGTGCTAACTCTATGGTGCAGGTATATTATGCTAACTCTATTATGCAGACCTAAAGGGATCGGTGAACTAAACCTAGGGTTTGGTCAACCTAACCTAGGGTTCGGTCAACGTAACCTAGGGTTCAGTCAACAAAACCACAAGGGTTCAGTCTACCTAACCTAGGGTTCAGTCAACCAATCTAAGTGGAATCAGACTTGCAGATTCGATTGCGTGTGCAAAAGGAAATTCAGGGATCGGTCAACGGAACATCAGGTTTGGTCGACCGAACCACTGATGGCATCAGAGGATCGGTTGACTAAACAGGAGGTTCAGTCGACCAAGCAATTAATTAGCAAGATCAGATCTCGGAGAAAAAGGAAAGTGGCAGGGATTAGGTGACCGATAAAGGGTTCGGTCTACTTATAGGTTTAGTCGACCGAACGGGGTTTCAGTCAACCGAATAGTGCCTATAAAACGAACTCGAGATCAGAGCTTCAAAAAAATTCTTCTGCTACAACTCCTCATTCATTCACGAAGACTCTGAGCTCGACCGATCTACTACGTCTACACCTACGCAAGCTACTGTTCGATCTTCTCCGACTTGAGTGTGTCTACAAAGTCGGCATATGTTATTAAGCTTGCTTTGTATTAAAACTTTGTACCTATACTATCATTGCGACATATTAGATTGCTCCTATACTATCAAGGATCACGGAGCCATGTACAACAAATCTGGACTCGGATACAAACCAAGCATATCGAACAAATCATACATGCCCTTACTAAGTCAGAACACTAGACCACGGGTCCAAGCATGGGTAGATAAATCACATTTGACTGAACCAACTGAACCTAACCACTATTGAGTTCCCAAGAGTCAAATTCATTATCTAGAAAGACCATTTCCAAGCTATGACTCAGGGGGAGCTAGTAGAAAAATGATTCATCCTACATGAGTGACTATGCATGATCAACTTAGCTTAGGTTTACTTTTATGCTTAGCCTAGGTTTACTTAATTGCTTAATCTAGAATGGTTAGATGAAGAGGTTTACCCAACCCTAACAACATAGCATCAGAATGGACTGGGATGATAATATGTCAAGGAAACCCTACCGACTATATGTCTAGGAAGAATCATATGTGTATGACCTGGTGTACTCAACTTGGAGGATCTGACCGAAGCTATCCCAGTCAAACATGAGCTAGTTAGACCAAAACTTAGTATTAAGTTTGTTGGGAATGTCGTTTTTGGAAAGTTATCTATGATGTAGTTACTTTAATGAGATCCATGTGACTCACCACAATCTAGAGACTTACCCTATAAACTCCTTCTTGGCTAACCGAAAACTAACTTTGAATCTAACATGAATTTAACAACCTTTTTCTA
Organism: Kaempferia parviflora; assembly: GCA_037177295.1. Taxonomy (NCBI): domain Eukaryota; kingdom Viridiplantae; phylum Streptophyta; class Magnoliopsida; order Zingiberales; family Zingiberaceae; genus Kaempferia; species Kaempferia parviflora. The sequence continues at coordinate 2,517,353 of JBAMIE010000055.1, read as the reverse complement.
AAATTCACTACAATAAAATAACCAATTAAATGACTAATCAATTTTACAATCAAAATAAGTTAAACCTAATTAATAAATAATTTACGTAATTAATAAAATTCACAATAAATCAAACAATTTAAACTCACAATAAATAATAAATTAAATTAATTAAATAATTAATTTTCCAAACAAAAATTAAATAATTAACTTCATAACTCAATAATCAAATTTAATTAAATTAATTGAAACTTAATTAACTTAATAATTAATAAACTTAAATTAATCAACTTAAACTAATAATCAAATAATAAATAAGATAATTAAACTTAATTATATTAATAATCAAACTTAACTTAATAAATGATAAATTTATAAATACAAACATTAAACTTAAGAATTAAATTAAACCAATTTACTTTAATTCAAAATCACTTTCATCCAACCTAATTAAGCATCTAATTCAAACTTTAACTTAACCAAATTAAACCTAAATAACTTAATAATAAATAATAAATAATTAAACTTAGTAATAAAACTTAATACTAAACTTAACCTCACCTAACTAATAGTAAATCCATAAACCTAAACAAAGAAGTACATTTAATAACAAACCTAAACTTAGTGCATAAACATAATTAATAAACCTAATAACAAATCTGACAATTATCATGATAAACCTAAATGTGACTTAAAACTATATACATAAAAATTAACCAAATTAAAACTCAATTCATATTAAAATGTTATCAAAATTTTAATCAATTTGAACCAAAACTTAATTAATTAAACTTAAATAAATTTAACAACAGAATAATTAAAACATCATCAACTAATTTAACCTAATCAAAACATCATTAAAATTGATCAAATCATCTTACACAAACTATAGGCTAACCTTGATTGAAAACCTAGAAATGGTGAGATGACTTAGAATAATTTTAAAATAAAATAAAAAATTTATTGGTCGACAGAACACAATGATCCGTCGACCGAATGCTCGCTGGACGAATGATCGATAAATGGTTCGGCCGACCGAATGTAATTAATCCGTCGACCGAAACCCTAAATTCCCAATTGCTATCTTTAACTTATCCTTCAACCAGACTCTCTTATCCGTCGACCGAACAACGAACTTCATGTGTAAGTCATCAATTTTTCGATCGACCAAGCCTACTTATCCGTTGACCGAAAACCAACCATCCATCTCTGATTAGGCCACGTGTCTCACATTCAAAGGATCGGTCGACCAAACTGTATGATCGGTCGACCAATTGAGCTCTATAAAAGAAGGCCTCAGGGTAGAATCCAGATCATCCCACTCTCCTCTCCTCTTCTTTACTCATCCTGCTCGGGCCCAACTCTTGTGATCGTCATGCCTCAGTTAGTTTCCCTCGTTTCTATCTTTAATATCTCAAATTTCCATTAAGTTATCATTTTCTTTCTTAATTATAGTGAAAAACTTCGCAAAACTGCACAAAAGGAGGCTAGCTCCTCTAATCCCAGCCAGGATCCTAGATTTCTGATTGAGGACTTGAATCAGTCATTTAAGACCAAAACTTTTCATGTAATCAATACTAGATGTCTTGATATGGTTTTCTTTCAGACATACTGTCCTGAGGCTATTGATATCATCCAACATTACTCTTTAGACACCATCGTCTACTATCGACATGCATACAGTTAGGTTTTTTGCTCTGAGTTTTATCACAACCTGTGTGAATTAGATTACTATAACTATAAAACCAGAGTCAACTCTCAGGACATGTTATTCAGTCTAGACACATTTCTTCGGTATTTACGGACACGCCCCTCCGATAACCGAATCTTCTTCTGCCCACTCTTCCGGAGGTGTTACCCGAGTCTTTTTCTCACCTATCCCTTGACATCATGTATGCTAATTTCTTCGATGGACCTCGTCCAAAGAAGATGTCATTTGTAGCATTGAGTCCTTGAGATAATGCCCTATATAAAATGGTCATCTCATGTCTCCACCCTCTGTCTTCTAAGGACCAAGGGCTGCTTTGACCAGTGCATCTATTTTTGATGTACGCATTAAAGCATCACTTAGACTTTGACTTCGGGTACTGGGTCTTTCGCACCATTATCTACTATTCGGGGTATAACACCTCGAATAAGGTACACATGGTCTACTGTCATATCCTTACCTCTTTCATGGAATCTCTTGGGATAACAGTCTATAGGAGTGAGTTAAAGGAGCTATCTGACTTTGATATAATAGGCATCTGTCACTTATCCCTGGCTGGGATTGGGACTAGCGCAGATGGACTTGTATACAAGTCCAAGCACTCACGATTCACTCAGCAGGTCGAGGAGGAGGAAGATACGGAGGATCCAGCTCCACCTCAGCAGTCTACTCATCCCATTCAACCTATTTATGATGAGGGAATAGCCATGACACCCTACTTTGATGTAGCAGGTCAGAGCTCATCATATGCCCCTTCCCCACCGACCAGTGACTTCTTCACCAGACTTTGAGATGATATCTTTGGTCGGTTCGATTCTTTAGAGACACAGATGCACGATCAGTACACTTTCATTCAGGGGGCAGATTGCTGACTTTTGTCAGGAGATGATTAGTCGAGCCGATTCTATTAAGGCAGAGTAGCACAGGATGTTTGATTACTTCCGCACACACAATCCCCCTCCCTCCATCTGATGGTTGGCCTTCTAGTATTAGACTACTTGTTGTCGTTCTCAAACCTTGTAATACCTTATATTTGACTTGGTCAGAACTTGTAGTACTTTATATTTGACTATATCAGAACTTGTAGTACCTTATATCTGCAGTTATCTAGCTTATCTTTTCAACCAGTTCAACAACTCATTATAGAATAGATGTCTTTGGCTTTCAAAAATACTTTCTATAAAACTAACTACTTAGTAGTTTTTCAAAAAGAGCTTTCAAAATCTCATTTCAAAATTTTATTTTCAAAAACCCTTTTCAAAAGTTTTTTTTAACTTTTTCTTTTATGGAGTAGCCTAGGTTCTATCGTAAACAGTATGATCCTATAGTTTTAGAAGCCAGCATCTCACAAGCACAGTAGGATTCTTTGATTGTGTATTGTGGAGCATAGAATGGGTTGAGATTCTTAGGAACTAGCCTAAGATTTTAGATGCTTATGTCAGTGCATCGCTATAAATCTGGGCTTTAAAATCATACATTGATTAATTTGAATTTCTGATTAGTAACAAACTTTTCAAAATTTTAAACTCAAATTGACCAACCTAAGTCTAAAGTTGCTATCTTCTGGTAGTAAGTTATGGACAAAAGGTTGGACATTCAATTAAGGACAATTTCTTAGATGTTTATTAAAACTACTTTCAAAATTATGCATCTCATTAATGCTTGGACTCTTAGAAAAATACAAAGTTAAGGAGGAGCAAATAATTAGTCTTTTTAACTTTTCAAAATTTATTTTTCAACATTAGGTTTTTCAAACTTTATAATTTCAAAACTGCTTCTTTGAAAATTATATTTTCCAACTCATATTTTCAATAATCTGAAAACTTAATTTAACACTTCTTTTAAGAATTTTTTTTAAACTTTCAAATCACAATTATTTTTATGAAAATTCATTTTCAAAAATTAAGGTTTTTCTTCAAAAGTTATCCTTTTGACAACTCTGAAATTAACTCTTCGAAAATTGAACTTCCAAAACAAAATTGAGAAGTTAATGATTGAAATTTGACAAACCTTGTAATCTTGCAAATTCTGGAGTTAAAAACAAGTACTTACCTTTTTGAAAACTCAGAATTACAAAGTTTATTTTAAATTAATTTCTTTTTCAAAGCTCTTCTTGCATACTTTAAAGCCCTTGGATTCAAAGCTAAGTTTTTTAAATTTCACAATTTCAAAGGTATTATCATTTCTAATCCAAACTTAAAATTTCTAAAGTCTTTTCAAACACTTGGACTAGTTTTGTGCTCCACATTTTTTTGATGTGTATCAAAGGGGGAGAGATAACAAATTCAGGGGGAGAGATAGTAAGAGAGAATTATCTAACTCAGGGGGAGAGTCAAGTAGGAAATTGATTGCTTACTTATTTGTGTAATTTTAACTTAACTGTTAACCTAGGTTGACAAACATCAAAAAGGGAGAGATTGTTGGTGCAGGTTGCACCAGAATCAAACCTGTGTTTTGATGTTGTCAAAGGTTCAAGTTAAATTTTGTTATTATCTGATGAACTTCTTGAGTGTGTAGGTGTTTTCTCAACCAGGAAAGTCCTAGTGCGGCTAGGTAGAAAGTCCTAGTAGGTCAGGAGGACTGAGGGGCAGGAAGTCTTAGCGATCGTGGAAGCCAGGCAGAAAGTCCAAGTGGGTCGCGGACCTGACACTTGGCGGAAAGTCCAGATAGGTCGAGGACCTGAGATCTGGTAGAGGAAGTCCTGGGTAGCCTATCAGATGCTAAGCAAAAAAGTCTAAACAGGTCGAGAGGACCAGATGTTTGGCAGGTAAGGTTGAGGTAAACAACTGGAGTGGAGCGACTGAGAGGTCATGTCCCTGCGAGGGACAAACCTAGGTCGCTGATCCAACTGAATAAACTAGGAAGGTTTCCAAAGTTGAGATCAAGATAGGTTCTACTATCTTACTCATACTTCATTATTGAGCTAACTCTGTGATGCAGGTACACTTTATATTGTACTAACTCTGTTTTGCTGGTTGACCAAATTGATGGGATCGGTCGACCAAACCCAGGGATCGGTCGACCGAACCCCTTAAGTCAGACTGCTTCAGAATCGATCTTGTCCGCAAAAGGAAATTCAGGGATTGGTCAACCGAACATGAGGTTCGGTCAACCGAACCATTAATGACATTAATGGAGCAAGATTGGATCGAAGCAAACAAGGCATTATCAGAGGATCGGTTGACTGAACAGGAGCATGTTCAGTCGACCGAACAATTAATTATGAAGATCGGATCTCAAAGAAAAAGGAAAGTGGCAGGGATCAGGTGACTGATAAAGGGTTCGGTCTACTGATAGGTTCAGTCGACCGAACAGGGTATCAGTCAACCGAACAATGCCTATAAAAGGACCTCAAGATCAGAGCTTCAGATTAACTCTTCCACGCTCATTCTGTGCTTAGACGACCGTATTCTACTGCGCCAACGCAAGCTACTGCGCCGGAACTTCTCCGACTTGTTGGTATATTTTGTATGCTTGCATATGTACTAAAACTCTGCATCTGTATCATTATTGTGATTATTAGATTGTCCATCGGTGTGGTGAAGGATCAGGGGCCTTCGAGTAGGAGTTGAAGTCGGCTCCGAACGAAGTAACCGAACTGAGTCTCTTGTGCTTTTGTTTTATTATTTCCGCTGTAACTCGAATCGAAAAAAAAAGAAAAGATTTGTACGAGCGATATTCAATC
>JBAMIE010000055.1:2483959-2495306 GCA_037177295.1 Kaempferia parviflora | reverse complement strand
GGGCCAACCACCCCCAGAAATAGTCAATGAAGCTAACTGGGTTTATCAGTTTTTTTTTTTTTTTTTGTAGAGTTATAGAACATAATTCTTATCCCATCATTAACTCCCTTTATATAATCTAGGAACGAAGTGTCAGAAACACCTGGAAGGAACATAATCCCCTTTTACGGCATCTCCAATAGTTAAACCTTTAAATGAGGTTTTTTTGTAGTCTCCAATGTGCCACATCAATGACATGTCAAAAATGAAAAAAAAAACATATTATTCTCTTTACAATGAAAAAACCTCCCTATAACTTTTTTTTTTATAGGTCCCACATTACCAATCATATAACTCCCTACATTTTAAATTACAAATCACAGCGCAATAAATTATTGTCATTAATTACAAGCTCTACCTTTAAGAGAAAAAAAAGTAAGTTTGAGTTTTCAAACCTGCTCTTAAACTACAAACCTCACTCCTACAATGGTTAAAGTTTTTTTAGTGAGATTTTTTATTTTTATAAACCTTTTACAGACCTTGCATTGGAGATGTCCTTACTACAATAGAAAACAATTGACTGCAATTACAATCTCTAATTAAGGCAGATCATATAGTTGTGATACAACAAAGTTTCCTCCATTTGGAGTGCATGCAGATATTCATTCAAGAAATCAACAAGAGACAATAAAGTATGAATTAATGCTTTTACCAAAACTATGAGAGATGGATCTATGATCGCCCTAACCAGCTGAACAATTTTCATGCATGCAGCAACCTACCTCTTAGGCCTCACTCAGCATTAATCTATATATCAGAGCTAGTTAAGGATAACCCTGTGGTAGAAAAGCCCTTAGGCCTAAGAAGTCTCTAGTTATCCCATCATTATTCCCTCTTCCTCCTCCTTCATTGTTTGCTTGGGTTCTTACCATGCCTTCCATGTAGCTGCTGCTACTCCCTTCCCTTTTTAAACCTATCATTCCACCAAATGCATCCTCGAATGACCCACCAAACCCTGGAGTAGTAGTTGATGAGCAGAGGGTGTTACTGTTCATCATCATGTCTTCAAGGAGATGAGTAGGTGTTGTTCCTCGCCCACCAATGCCAGTACTAGCTTCCATGGCGCCGAGGTCAAAGCCATTAGAGGCTGAAGCAGAAGAGTAATGGCTAGTGTGAGGTGCCATTTGAGGTCTGCCAGTACTTAGAGTTGCACCCATCTGAGCTGCCTTCTGCAGCAATGCAGTGGCTGACATGTGTGGAAGAGCAAGAGGAGGAGGAGGAGGAGGAAGGTTGTCATGATTAGGGTACGAGTGATGATCCTGTTCCAGCTGCAGCCTTGTGGAATAAACAGTTGGGATTTGGCCGAGACCATGGTGGGTGAGGGAGTTAGATGAGGTGCTGCCTTGGCAATTCAGCCATGGCGGCAGAGTGCTGAACTGCTCCATCTGTTGCACTTCTTGAGTAGTGTTATGGAAGTGGAGAGAGAAGGGCTCAAGAGATCCTCCTGCTGCTGCTGCTGCTGAAGAATGGGAGATTAATTGAAGTGGGTGGTGAGCTGACATAGGGTTTGCTGCGATGCCCCTTGAACTCTCTTCAGCTGCCCGGGCATCACAAAATGCTCTGTGAGTGATGAAACTGTCCCTCCTGCAACACCACCACCAGCTTCTTTAATTAAAAAAAACAGAATCATAATCTTTCACAAAAGGCTGCGCCAAACTCCAAAAAGAGACTCCACTTTAATGGGGATCGATCGAAAGAAAAAAAATGAGAGAGAGAGAGAGAGAGAGTTATGTACGTACGTACCTGGAGAACAGGGTGCCACAATCGCACCTGTATTCCTTGGTGCCACAGATCTTGGAGTGAGCCTTCCAATCGGACTGGACTGCATATTTCTTGGAGCACTTGTCGCACTTCCACTTCTTCTCGCCGTGCTTCCGGCTGAAGTGCTTCTTGATGCCGGTGAGGTCGCCGAGAGCCCGAGAGGGGTCGTGGTGGACGCACGTCGGCTCGGGGCAGACGTACACCTTCTTCCTCACCTCCTTGGGCCTCTGCTTGAGTTTCCAGGGGAGGTTGTGACCCCTCCTGTGGAGCTGAAGGTTTTGATCCCTCTGAAACCCTTTGTTGCAGATCTCGCACACAAACCTGTTGGTGGCCATCAGTGTCTTGGGAGTCAGTGCTACAACCTCAGCTTCTGGATCTGATCATATATATATATCATTAAAATCAACATCCAAACTAGTTTGCATTCAGATCAAAGAAAACACATGTTAAAAAAAAAATTGTTATGTTAGAAATATTGATCAGAAACCTGGATTTCCTGGGAGATTCCTCTTTTTCTTGTTACTTGAGTTTGGATTTGTGGAGGCCAACGAGGAGGACTGTTGGTTGGATGAGACACTGGCTTCCCCAGAAGGAGAGGTGAGATTGGACATGTTCTCCTCCACGACTTGGTGTTTTGGATGAATTCTAATTACCCCTTTCATGGTTAATTTCTCTGAATTCAGTGAGAAAGATTTGAAAAGAGAAGATCTGATCAATCAACAGCTCAATCAGTCAATTAAAAATAAATAAATAAACAGAAGAGAAAAAGGAGATCTGTGCTTTCCCTGAAAAAAAAAAGGAGGAAGATCTATATATGAATTAGTTGATATTGAAGAACAGAAATGAAAAGTACAAACAATCTCCAAGTGCACCTTCAAATGAACTCTACATAAAATCTCTAGCTAGCTTGCACTTTCTTTTCCTCTAGATCTTGCAAGATAAGAAGAACATATATATATATATATATATAGATAGATAGAAGTAAAGAAACAAGAGTAGTGGAAAATCATCTTCTTCTACAAAACTATAGTTCCATGAACATGCAAAACTTTGAAGTAGAAATCAAAGAACAAACAGATAAGTGAGATCTATATATGCTTAATTACCATGAATTCTAGTACGTAGTTGCCAAAAAAAAATCAGGTGACCATATGATCTGGCTAGTTACCAAAAGTCTAGCTCTTTTGATTTCAATAAATCAAGCAAAGAAATCATGCATCTGAGACTGAGAGAGAGGGGAAGGGAGAAAGAGAGAGGGAGCTGGAAGCATATGGATGAGATTAATGAGAGGAGAAGGAAGTAAAGGCGGAATGAACCGTACAGCTTAGAATAATTCACCAAATAAGATAGCCGACTCTGACGCTAGCATTTCTGTCTTTTGCTTTGTCCCTTAGCTACCTATCTACGCAGACCAAGAAATTCCTTTACTCCTCCCTGTCTACTGTAAAAATTATAATTAAACCCATTTTTTTACCGTCTAAATTAGTTAAACAGCTAGCCAGAGTTTATATGCATAGTTGTTCTCTATATATAAGTAGCTAGGATCATTAGCTAAACCAGGCAGGCAGCTAACTGTTCATGGTGTAGAATAATATAGATATATCAGAGGGCATCTACTTCCACTTAATTACATGTAATCCATGCAGTAGCTGTGCATGTACTGTCTCTGTGTTTGTATATTTTGCAGTGTACTTTTAACTTTAGTCGGTTAGAAATTTACTGCTCTGGTTGATTAATTTGAGCTCTCTTTTTTCCTTTGTTTTATTTTTAATTCCTGTGTGGTCAAGGAAATTAATTAGGATATTAATTGCACAGTAAAATCTATGCAGTACTCAACTCTAAATGATTAAGGAACCCTCACAGTTAGCATCAAAATGAGTTTCTGCATGGATCATGATGCATGATTCCAGACTATTTTCAGGCTGGAAAAAAAAAATCAAAATATATATATATACAAACAGAAAAGCAACAGAAATCTCGTGAGGTGTTTCAGAGCTCTATTTGGGTAATATTCCTTGCAATCCAAGAAGGCATAGGCGACCGTGAGCCCCCTCTCACTCCCTTGTCCATTTCTTCATAAAATAACCCTAACATTCACTCGTACCCTTGTTCCATGTTGCACCAAAAATATAATTATTAATCAGGCAAAAAAATTGTGTGTGTGTGTGTGTGTGTATGTTATTTTCTTTCATGTGATCCTGATGCAGTAGAATCTCAAGAAAAATATATATCGATGAAAATATAGAGGATATATGTGTTTATAAATACATAGGCCTTCAGAAAGGCATTAATCAGGAGCAGTAGTGCTTAATTTCTTTATGGGTACTGCTGCGAGGAACATAATGGTACAAATATATTATTGTTTTTACAATTTTTAAGTGACAATAATTCTCTTAGTCGGAACGTGAACGTTTTGTCGTCTACGATGGCAATCAGAAATGTGGCCATGTTAATAGGGAAGAGAGGAGGTATACAGCTAATATTAGGGCCTGTGTGTCTCCTTTTTTAATGAAAGGGATGCAGTATAGGGTTGTCTGTTTAAATATTTGGGTGTTTAATTAATAGATAGATAAATAATATTATGTGATATTAAAATAAAGAAATTAAGAAAGGATGAACAAATAGGAAAAATGAATGAATAATGGCTCCACGAGTGATCGATGCGTAAAGATGCATGAATGGTCTGTTCCAGCTGCTACAAGATTTGTAATGCACAGAATCCCAGGGAGCAAACAATTATAGGAGGAGGAAAGCTAGCTGTGTAGGTCCAGAATTTAAGGAGATCAAATATTCTCTTCGCATTGTTGTAGAATTAAGTAGAAAATCTCGAATCTATTGTAAAAGGAAGATAGAAGATATATCTAGATTTTAACCGTAATTAAATATATAGGATAAAACTTCAACTTGAAAAAGAAAAAAATGGCTTTTATGTGATTAGTTATAGGGCTATAAACAAGGTAAGTCGAGTCAAACTTTAGCGTGTTTAAGTTTATTTGATAAGATAATTAGGTTAAGCCAAGAAGAGCCTAAGTGAAAACTAAGTTATTAAATTGATTGTTCAAGCTTGGTTTGGTTTTTATTTTTATGAGCTTGGTTCAAGTTTGACTTGAGCTTAATTCGTTTAGATGTTATCATGTTCTCAATTCAAGTTTTTATTTTTATGAGCTTGGTTCAAGTTTGACTTTAGCTTAATTCGTTTAGATGCTATCATGTTCTCAATTCAAACTTATCTAATTGTTTGAAACTTTTACTTATGTGATTGACCATGAAGTTTGATAATTTAAACTTATTTGTTCATTTTTAAAGTATTTTATTTAACATGCTGATATAAGTTTTATTAATGAATGTGTGTATTGAACGAACATAAATAAGCTCTTATCAAATTGAATACTAAACTTATTCACGAATGTTCAATTCATTTACCATCCTAATTAGTTAGAGTTTTAATGGCCTATTGCTACTATTATGTAAATAAATTTAATTATACACAGCTTCTTTAAAAAAAAATAATTAATATTTCTTTATTTTTTATCCAGAAAATACTTGTATTCCAATATTATTATGATAATTAACATTGTACTTGTTATAATGTATACCTGTTGCGGCCATAACTGATATAATAATAAAATTCCTCTAGCTTTTTCAAAATTATAAATATTAAAACATTCTTTATCAATTTAATTATGACCATAACTACTACACTAATGTTAAAGCAATTATGATTAAGTTGAAGTGATCTATGTTATAGTAGCTATGTATTTAAGTTCGACCTCAATTTTTGTAAGTTGAACTGATATGTAGTTGTTCGGGCACATATCAATCTTGAGATACTAGACAGAGGAAACAAAATTTACCACAAAAGATATTCCAGGACAAATATTCTTCAGTTGCATCAGGATAGTAAATATTCTTGCCAAATATATATCTTATTATGAAGAATGCAGTCGACCAATGAAACACATTCAACTAGAGTTCCAGGACTTTTTAAAGGATAAAGAAATAACCAGTCATGACACACATTACACATGAAGACTCCAACTAGTATATAAATTCTCAATGCTCATTGTAAAAAGAATCTACTGTTGTTTGCAACCTGCTGACCGGTCGCTGCTCACCACCAACATTCTGTAATTCCCAAAAGCATCATTACTAACGAACAAGATATTATAGCATCTGCATATGAAATTTACAGTAAAATTAGAAAGATGTATTAACAATCCACCTTTTTCCTGGACTTGGCTCCTTAGTCATCCTCATCATCATCCTCATCGTCCTCATCTTCATCATCATCCTCATCCTCATCATCTTCTTCTTTCTCATCGTCCTGTAGTTCTAACTCATCATCTTCAACAGCCTCTCCCGTGAACCATGAGATGGCATTAGGAATTAACTTGTCTTTAATTGTTGACCTGCAGATTGCTCGTTATGAAATAAGCAAGGCACATGAACAAGAGATTTTAGAAGATGATTGCATATGAGATGGAGTGTATAAATAGACAAGTATACTGAACCAAAACACGACTTACGCAATATCATAATCAATTTCCATCTGATCCTGCAACTGCTCAGCCTGCAGAATAATGGATAGTGATTAGTTGTAATTATATTTTCTGATTTTTTTTCCTCGCTGTTTTTTTAGTTGGCAGAACAATCTTACAATCTCTTCGTCAATATCTGCATCATCGTCAGGCACTTTCGGCGGATTAAAAAAGTTAAAGAAGCTCTCACATTTCTCAGTTTTTGTTAGAGAGTTGACATTCTTTGAACCCTTCTTTGGCTTCTTAGTAACAGTCTTTTGAGTTAAGCACCTCCCTGGAAACCATTCAATCTCAGTCCTAAGCAAAACCCAAAAGTTAGTTAAATTTTGGTAACATAATCTTCATATGGTAACTGTTGGATCAATAAAGAGAAAATATAACTTACCCAATTGCTTTCTCCAAGATTGGTTCATCTTCTTCAATCATGTGATATGTTTTTGTCAGAAGAGTATTCTCGAAAAAAGGGTTAGCTTCGAAGAAAAACTCAAGTTTAAAACCCTTGGGTTCAACAATTCTGGACCACTTTATATCTTTTAGATATCTAAGAGCTTCCTGATCACGTTCTTGAATCTGGATGAAGTTACAAAATAAGCATCAAACAGAGAAGCAAACTAGAAAAGAGGTGCCATTTCACACTAGATTACCTCCTCTCCTAGCACTTCATTTAGTTTCATAGCATTCAGCCAAAATTCTGGCACCCCTTTTTCTGTGGAAGGAGAAATATTATAGGTACATAATGACATATAATAGGCACGCAAACTAAGACACAAAATAAAGCATAATACTCAAAATCAGAGCATGCCAAAATACCTTCAGTAGTCTTGGCTGCTAATTCATCTGTGATACCTTCAACTTCAGTGATACCATTTACAATCTCATACCTCTGTAGTCCAATGTCAAAGGATGCACCAAAATCAGTTATAGGACTCAAAGTTACTATGTCAGCAGTACATTGTAAAGTTTGAAACTACACCACATGAAGGGCTGGAAGTGTACCTTGGTGTATAGTGGTTCATAAAGCTTCTGATACCTATCTTCAAGTGCAGCCCTTTCCTCGAAAAAATTTGCTTCTAGTGCATCATGTTGGCTCTATAAAATAAAAACATGAGAAGATACTACTCCATCAGAATATGTAAACATAGTACAAGTTAGGCATGAGTTGATTGATTTTGTTGCACATTAGGACTATATCATGATAGCATTTGCACACAAATAAACAGAAGACAGTAACAAAGCACAAGACAAACCACTTTTCCAAATCTGTGGTATACTACCATCCTCGCATCTCAGCAAGTCTAGCTGTTGGGGAATAGAATCAGTCTAACGTCACTTATCGATGCAATAAATTGGAAAGTACCAAACTTGCTGTATGCTAAAGTCATCACATGGTCAGGATTGGCCAGATATTAGCTCAAAGTGTGTTATTCTCTCCACAGGGTTTTCACATTCAAGAAAATTCAATTAACTTTGCTCATTTTAGAGTAGAGGAAAAAAAAACAGAAAAAACAAACAAAGTTGATCAACTAAACTATTAAAATTATGTCAAAGTGAATTGAGTGGTGAAGTATCCAATGATGGGAAGAGATTGATGACCAAATGTTTTCCATATTAAAAGAAGATGAGACAAAAAAATATAAAGAATTTTTAATCCTTGTTCACGTGAACAAACAAAGGTCATAGAAATAAAGAATCATTTTTATATCACCTAAAATAAATAAATGTTATTGACAATATTTCCCATTAACCTAAAATATTATATTGAATTTTTTTACCACCTAAGCGAAAATTGAAATTAAATAATTATCAAGATTGTGATAAGGGCTTTTTGGGTACATAATTTTAACCAACATCAATAACAACACATTAGTTTAAACTATGTTTTTTTTTGAACAATTTATAGGTTTAGAAGGATATACATGAAAAATTAAAATCTGTAATGGTTAATTATGTGTTATACCCTAGAATAGCATGTACATAATAATAATAAGAATCAAGTATAGTAAACTTAACACGGTTGAAATTGACAGGAATATGCTCAAAAATAATCTGAATAGAGATGATAACAGTAAGCAGGTCTAGAAAATTAGTATGAAGATACCCCCTAAGCATCAATGGTAGAACTAATCATTATAACCATCGAGCACAGGGCCAATATTCAATCATATCATGACGTCTTTTAGATTTGCATTCTCATTGAAAGGAGAATCAACACAAGTGTCCATTGGCAGAAACGAGCAGAGGTATTTCAATAGAATCTTTTGAAAGTTAAACAGACAATTCACATATTCCAAGTCTACTTAAAGCAAAAAAAGAGAATATTAGTCGACTCGAAAAAGAAGAAACCAACCTGGATCTCCTTCAAAACCTCGACGCGCTTCCTAACTATTGGGCTTAACGTTTCCAGGACATCCGCATGTTTCTTCTGAGTTCCAATGGCAACAGCAAAAACACGTCAATCACAATACAGTCAATACTAAAAGGACCTTTCTCCCCCAAATCCCCTACGGTTCACGAAAGGGCATAAAGATCGCACCTTTGAACCATCCACCAGAGCATCTCTATCCTCCGCACTCAAATCTTGTTAACAGAAGCGAGTAGACACAAGAATCAAGAAGACAATAAGAAAAACGAAGAATAAGTAACAGTATAAGAAAAAAGAAGGGTTTGCGGATGCAGAATCATGGTCAGACAGGTTCAGGTTACCTGGCTGGTTTTCGTTGCTCATCGCTGCTCCTGGCCGATGCTTCTTTTCCGAGAAGAGAGGATGGGCAAGAAGCCCTGGAGCGCAAGTAAGCTAGTAAGGGACTCTGTGAGACTTCGAATCCGAACGAGGAATGAAATAGGGAAGATACGGGAGATATTTATAGGCCTGATTTAGCAGACATTAAATCTTAATTAATTGATTAAAAATAATTAATATATCATTTATTAATCCAACCAACTGCCTCTACTTATTTTACAACACACCCCGACAATACCATATTTGTATTGGAAAAACACACGGGCCCGCCATTCATAACTGCGGAAGAGACGAGACAGGTATGAAACGAGTAGCAAAAATGTTTACTCTTAATGATGAATTATTAAATTCGGTAATTCATAGCTTTTCCGCAACATGTTTACTCTAAGCATTATCATTTTTACCTGGTTTCTCATTGGTGAGAAATCGCAGGCCCGCCTACCTATCCAGTAACAAGTCAAGTTGGTGAAGGACGAGTAGCTTTTATGAGGCGACCTCAAGCACGCGGCGCCTCATCGATTTAATTTGTTGCTTTAAACCGGCAGCGTATCTCAAAATTCAATCTGCGATATGCCTTAACTAAAATTAAGACACTTTAATTATCATAAACATCGTTTCCTTTTCCTCGTCTTTCACCATTTGGGAGTTAAATCCTTCCAATGAAAACATCATACAGATTTCAATTCTCACAATATGAGTCAGCTAATTGTTGTACAATTCTGTATTAATTTCGTATTGATTTCTTTATGAGTTTTATTTTTTGGTGTTACATGGTTAAGGATTTCCTTAGCCTCACATCTTAGTTAACTCGGGTCAAAAGATGATTTTAATGCAAACAAGAAATTATATGGATATCAAAAATGGTAATAATTGAAGAAACAAACTAAATTATAGTGGAAGGATAGAGATATGATACTCACTCAGAGGAAAGTTATATAATAAATACCTTCACAGCGAACCGAATAAGGATACAAGCCTTGCCTGAAAGGAAGCTATCAATTCTCAAGAGCATCCATAATCAGGACGGATCCAGAAATGAATGGTAGGTTGGGCTTGTCTTGAGTGGTTGAGTTCGCCAAAAGCTCCGAGTTCACTTCGTGTGAGCATGTTACCATCTCACTTTTTCCTATATTTTACTTGATTTTAAATTTTTACTCAACTATTTTTTTTATTATTTATGAAATTATTAAATTAATTTGTCAGTAATGATATCTAATTCATAGACATTGGAAATTTGAAGATTATAACGAAAGGCTTAGCTTGGCATTAACGCGGTGACAGAGTGTCACCGATAATGAAGTAAAGGTAGTCGGTCCGTGGGCACGACACGAGACCATGCTTTAGCATATTGCACAGGACCTCAATTCACAGCTTCTCGCCTCTAAGCGTAGACGTAGCTTGTAAAGGTATGCTGGCGTGGAGGACATGCCAATGCAGTTGTGGCAGCCGCAATCGAGGGCGACCATGTCGATGACTACATCTCCAAGGGAAATAGCCTGGTCAGTGGTCATGGAGGGAATGGCCATGGCCACGAGTGGAGGTTGACGTATGAGATAGTGAGAGTGATGCTACGAATGTGGAAGAGAATAAAAAGAAAAAGACAAGATAGAATATATTTTCTTAAAAATTTCCTAATTCATTTTAAATTAGTTAAATTGATTTATCCAATTATTAAATTTAATTCTGTGATTACTTGGTAGAATCAAGTTAAATTAATCTAGATTTGAACCAACATACTACTTCTCTTTGTATCTACTCGATGTATTTTGTTCCATGCCACAATTTTTATTTAGCACAATCACTTCATATCCGGTTCATACCTAATGAAAATTTTATAGATAATAATAAAAAAAAGTTGGACTATAGCTCTCGATAGCCCATATGTGCATCGGTCCCCTAAGGAAGGAGAAGCTCAGGTGAAGAAGTTATAGCATGGAGACTTGAGCGTGAGATAGCGGGAGCAAAGAATAAATTAAAATAATAAGGGAAAAAATAGGAGAGAATATATTTTCTTAAAAAAATTATTTTAAATCGACTGAACCGGTTGAATCCAATTAAATTTAGATTAGTCATAGTTTTATCAAATCAACTTCGATTTAGACTAACATACTTTTTATCTTCGCACCTACCCGATGAATTTTGTACGGTCTTAATCCGATTTTAAATCAGTATATTCATTTTGTGTTTGATGATTTAATTTATTTATTTATTAAATATGTATTTTGATTAATAGTTAAGAATAAAATAATTATGAAAATTTAATTTTAAT